>JACJUY010000819.1:42941-61491 GCA_014220935.1 Platorchestia sp. MABIK
CTTTTCTACAAGAAAATTGTTCTCCCTATTCATCATTTACTACATGTGTGATTACTACTGAGAACATCAAAAGAACACATAGGTAAATGGAGCTTAGAGTAAATCACATACATGTGCTGCCTACGATATACATGGAAGCATTTAAAGCTTTCCATCAACAGTTAGAAATTTGGCCTCTTCAGAATGTAGATCACTTTTTCAAAAGCAAGCCTTTTAAACCCCAAATTTTCTCTGGTCAAAATCAGCTCCGCCAATTTTGAGCGACCCCAGACCAGAGCACCCAAACAAAATATACTCAACTAAAGATGCTACGTTAAAAACACATACTAAGCCCTTTAAAACAGTTTGCCGCGTCAGGAAACGGAAATAATTCCTGAATATAAGTAAATGAGCATTCGCCAACCAAGTTCTCCGCCATATTGGTTCCCAAATGGTAACGATACGTATACCAAAAATGGACCGTAGCTCATAGCCGAAATCTGACGGTTTCGTAGCGCTAGGCAGACCAAATGGTAGCGCTACGTAGACGATTATGACGAAACGTTACCATTTGGTCTCCGTGTGACACCGGCTTTATCACTAAGTGAATTTCAACTCTGGAAACAATGACGTAGATGCGAATTGGCCAATGACGGAGCCAAGAAATTGTCACGTGATCAAAAATCGTCACATTACTTTGTTTACGGTTACTGTGACTTGCGACCATGGCTTGCGACGTAGCTACAGAAATAAAAATGGCTTCTTGCATACGCTTAAAAAAGTGCTCGATGTTTGATTAAACTCAACCGTGTGTCAATGGATAATGCAACCGTGTTGAAGATGGATAATATATCCGAAATACCGAAAAAGTTTTGTGTGTGTGTGTGCAGGGAATTCTGTCGTTCAGACTATAAATCCATGTTGTCTCACGTCAGAAATGCCAGAAAGATTTTAATTAAAATCTCAGTAGTTCCTTGAAGCGCTCTGCAAGACTAAGGTAATGTAAAACTTGTAGTTGCATCATTTTCCCTAATTAACCTACTGAATCAAAGCTTCATAAATTAATAGAATTTCTTATTACCCATTGTTTGCAAAAAAGAATTGCTTTTCAATTGAGCCATAATAGCATGGATCAGATGAAGAAAAATATTTATATGTGCTTCAATTTTTATTATCAATAATATAAGCCAAGCAAAATATAACATTTGTAGCTGGTACTAAAATAATGAAAACATAAGATAGGCCAAAAACTCAACTGACACTAAGGTTAGTATTTCATATTCTTTTTATGCAAAATTTTGTTACAAAAGCCATTCTAAAATGAATAATTTTTAAATTGAATAAATAAATACTAATTGAAATGTCATAATTGGCTGTATTCCTATTTATTTTATATTTGCAATAACTGTTTGTTTCATATTAAATTAACACAATCAAACTACCTCATTAGTGTTATTTTGAATAAGTGACTGTTACACACTTTGAATGTAAATCCATTATCTTTTACCTAAGTTTTTTCAGTTTACTGGAATGTGAATAATTTTTTAAATTTCCACTTATTTAATGTTTAGCTCAGTACAAGAAATATGACTAATTATAAGATTTTCAAAATTAATTTATGCTTCGCTATTACGTAGAGTAATCATTATGCCATCATGAATTCTCTGAATAACCCTGCATGATCTATTTCAAAAATTGTTTCGCTTTTAAACTTTTGTTATTTTCCTATTGCTCATTGCTTGTATTATAATTGTAAAAAATCATGCAGGCTTCTGCACTTATGTAGCCTTGTAGAGAAATAATAGTGTACCTACTCTGACTTTACTTAGCAGTAAATTGAATGATTCAGGTTTGAGTGTGTCAACATCTTGTCTTAAATCTGGTCACTTTCAAAGGTGGCTTTTAATGCAATAAAAAGTGATCAAACAAAGTTGTTCACAATAGGCGGCCATTCAGAGTTGGCCACCAATGGTGACCATATAAAGTTCACATAGGGATTTGCATTAGAAAATTCAAGGTGAAAAAACATAATCAAGAGGTCTTTCTGACAAATTTTGTCCAGGTTAAATGGAATTTTTATTATTTTGAACTTTACTCTCAAGTTGAAATTTGACTTGAATTGAATGATCAGAAGGCCAGTTGAAATGAATAAAGATTATTGAGATAAAGAATGTTCTCATTGAAATTAGTAAATTTACATATTGAAAAGTGAAGTACATTTTAAAATCAGATCATGTTAAAATTGAAAATTACATTAATTCATTGTAGTCCACTTTACATAATTAAGAGATGTCAATTAAAAAAAATGTCGTGTAGGCAATGATGGGTAGTATTTAATTCATTTGTATCCAAAATTCGTTGAATTCTAATGTGCTGAACAATGAACAGCAGTTTTGAAGGGAATCCTATGTGCACTGTTATTGTCAAAAAAGAAACAGCAAATGTTTTGTTTTAAAACATTCATAAACATTGCACCTAATAGCCATAATAGGATGTGCTAGCCAATAACATGTTAATTAATTTTTATTTTTTGCATGATTAGATTTTTTATATTTTTGAGTGTCGGATGTAAATATTTCATAAGGATCTGTGCAACGGTTCACAAAATACCAAGGATAGATTCTGGGTAATCGGATGATTGAATTTAATTTTTAGATCTATTTTAATGATTAATTTGCATCTGAAGGGGTATTCATGAATGAGAAGCCAACCAACCCTGAGCCATACATTGCGTATGGATAATTTACAAGCATTGCCAGATTACATAGATTATTTATTAGCAGCCTAATGACTCTTACATTCCTGGGGATTTATATTGAATGGTACTTTGCCCAAATGAGTATATTACTCATTCCCTTTTGCTTGCTCTGTGAAATCATGTCATTGTGGTGGAGCCTTAAACGCAGGAAAAATTGAGGTTGCTGGAAGTGCTACTTATTGGGTAGTGGGCTTCAATTTTATTCAAGATGATAAATCATTTCTTAATTTCTTCCTGTTTTTCTCCATCAGCTGCTCGTGTTGAATTTCCTGCTCCTGATGCTAGGACATTGAGGCCTGCCACTCCTGGGGCATTGAGGCTTGCCACTCCTGAGGCATTGAGGCTTGCCCCTCCTGGAGCACCGAGGCTTGCCCCTCCTGGGGCTTCGAGGCTTGCCCCTTGTGCAATTAGGCGTGCCACCAGTGACCAGCTAACAATGCTCTTTAGCATCATGGAGGGTAACAACACAGGCTGATCGTGTTGAAATAACCACTGAGTTCATACTTCATTGAAGTGCCTGTGAATTGTAGCAGGAAGGATTTTTCAAGTTTCAGGCCAGAATTGGACAGAGTAGGGTGGGTGATAGCAGCAGAAAACTCGAAAGACTGCTGAAAAGTCATCACATACATATCGTTCTAAGGCACAGCGGCATTGTGTCACCACACAAAGAAGACCCGTGTGAGAGCACACATTGTGCATAGACTTCCGTGTACATGTCCATATTCATTCCTCTCTTTGGAACACCTTTGTTGTGGTTAGGAAGGCTTAAACTAACTTATATAATACTTGACTATGCTTTTGTTTTTAGAGTAAAGGCTGGCATGTGAAAGAATCTAAGTAGCTTCCATAGTGTGGACTTACGGTACATCTTGAACGTCAGCCTGCCTTCAGTTAGGAGAACTATTAGATGAGGGATGCTTCGATTGGTTTCCTATTCCATTGAGAATTTAGTAATACTGTTGACACTCTTCTTATATTGAAAAATCGCAATAGGTATATCGTGTGCAAGGGCTGTGAGCTGTGAGTGCATCTTCCACGTAGCGTTTCTGAAACAGGCTTGAAAGTGAGTTACGCATTTATTCATATTTCCAATTATTGCCTTTTTTATTTCCACCAACGCAACACATGATCCTATCGACGAAATAAAGCACCTATCGATTTCAAATAACTCTCAAAATGAGTATAAAACATTCTTTGGTTTAATCGTTTAATGTTTTAATCTTTCTTTTGAGAGTAATTTGCAGTCGATAGGTGCATTATTTCGAAAGTTACAAGTGGGTGAACATAGGTGTTGCATTAGTGGCGGGGATTATCTGGAAAAGATCCCACTGACCTGCTTGTTCATTTCATGATTCTATTGAATTTATTAGACTCCTGACAAGTTGTGGATGCTTCAAATAACTTTGGCAAAAGACGCGACAACGTTACTGACGGGTTAATTTACTTGCACGACTGTTGCGACGGGTCAATTAACTCGTTCAAAATTATTAGTAACAGGTGTAGAGCAAAACTCAGGTGGTATGCACCTGGACAACTCCTTGAATCATGGAAAATCTGCATGTTATTTTTTGGGTGCTATATTTCCTTCAAATACAATGTTGCTTGGACACTACTAATTAATTTTTGCGGTGCATCATTAGTTATCAGATTGAAAATACCGGATAAAAATTTTGCTGCTTGGTATGTTGGCGCATGGATGAAACTTACTACAGGTCGTCATTGGTTGTTAGCCTGATGGGTTTTAGTTCATTTTTAATTGTTTCAATAAAAATTATAGCGTAAGAATTTATGACACCGCCATTTCTTTTTCGAAATTTATGTTCTAAATCATTCGCAAATAATTGCTCCATATGTTAGAAACGCGCAATTATTTGCATAAATTTTTTTTAAATACATTGACTTCCCCTGTTGATGGTCATAGCAAATTGGGGCGAAAATTTGGAGAGACAAAGTGTTTCTTTGCTCAAATAGAAAGCATTGAAATTCACGAAATGTCACTTTTAGGATAAAAAAGACATGTTCCATGTTCTTTAAAAATTAACGCACACCTACACAGAAGCCTGTAATTTGTCAAAAACGGATGTAAAATGTTTTCAGATGCAAATTTGTAAACCTATGCCTAAGTGTTTCCGAGAGCGTTCCTACACCGCTTTGGTGTTCGATTCCGAAGAAAAATGAAAAAAATGTTCTGCTGAGCTCATTGCACTTTTTGCCTATTTTACCACATACAGGACATGAATTCAACCTAATTGCGGGTGACTATCGAAATATGAATTGCAGATATGAACATGAATGCGCATTTACGTGTATGTATTGTTAATGAAATAACAATAAAAGTGTTGTCAATAAAACCGCAATTCACTATTGTGGCTTTCGCTATCCTTACTACGCCCAGAAACGTTTATAACTTTAGCATGAAAATAAGACCTTCAATCCAAACGAGTATCGCAGTAAAGGCTGGATACGCAGCCAATTGAAAGCCTTGGCAACAATGACGTCCGCTGCGAGTCATGGCTGCTAGAAGCTGATTGGTTGGCGTGCGTGCGTACGTTTGTCTAGAGCGGGCTTGGGATCCACCGTAGTTTTGAAGTTCTTCTTTTGTAAGTGTTCTGTGACCAAGGCTAGAGGGTAACTGCCTTGCCGGTGTTGCCACCAGCAGCGTTGCCAACATTAGATCAGTTTAACTAGTAACTTACATTTTACACTATATTACATCAATAAATTTGAATGAAAAGAACAAACCAATGGCTGTCTTGGTGTCGACGAACGACCTCTCCCCCCTGCAGTTGGCACTTATGGGATACTGGATCTGTTTTCTCAACGGTGGTAGCAGAGGCCCATTTCGGGGAACCCGTCATGTATTGACGGACCATCACGGGTGACTCCGGCGGAATGTCAACCGAGTGATACCCTGGGTGGTATCTCTTCTGAGCGTCCTGGCGTTGAGCAACTTTAGACGCGATTGCTTCTGACGGCCAAAGTAGATCAAAACGAGAGCGAACCTTCCTGCCTAACATTAGCTCGGCGGGCATAGCACCTTTTGTCGTGTGGGGTGTTAGCCGATAGTTGATCAAGAACCTGTCCAGTGCTAGGCGCAGGGGTTCATTTGACTTCTGTATTTTCTTCTTAAACGTTTGCGTTTGTACCATACGCTCTGCCAGGCCATTAGTTGAAAGACGGTGCAGTGCGCTCGTAATATGCCGCATACCACATGCCTTCACAAATTCTTAGAATTCTGTTGATGTGAAACGCGTTGTGTTGTCCGAAACAATTCTTACCGGAAATCCAAACGTCGCAAAAGTGTGTTTCAGGCACGAGATCGTTTCGCTAGAGGTTGTGGTAGTTGTGGGCAAAATTTCAACCCACTTAATTAAGAGTGTGCATCCACGATCACTAGATAGTATTTTCCATCAATTAGGTCCGCCTGTTCTATGTGTACGCGATGCCACCGGCCATTCCCACGGATGGAGTTCAGCTTTCGTCGGTGCTGCTCGGATGGTGCTCAGGCACTCGCTGCATGACTTAGTCGTTTCTTCTAGGTCTTCGTCTAAATTGGGCCACCACACGTAGCTGATTGCTAGTTCCTTCATCTTGGATGATCCTGCATGGCCAGAGTGAAGTTCACCCACAATGGCTTGCCTGAGGGCTTAGGGTACAATAACTCTTGCTCCCCAGAGCACACAGACATTTTGTGTGGACAATTCGTCTCTCCTTCTAGTGTACGGAGCGAGATCGGGGCCCCCAATTACCGTTGAAGGACAGCATACCTGGCAGTATTTGTAGACCTTCGAAAGTACTGGGTCCCTTAGGGTGCCGTCGCGAATGTGGGTGCGGGTGACCGGAGCTGACTCATTGCCGCTGGAATGGGAGTGGCTTCCTCGGGAGTTGTCAAGAGTAGACGGCTGAGAGTATCAGTTGTGCCCAACAGTACGCCCGACCGGTGACGCAAGGTGAACTTGTAGGATTACAGCAGTAGAGCTCATCTTTGAATGCGCCCGGATGCCATCGGAGGGATGCTTCTATCCTAGTAAGGGCTTGTGGTCAGTGATGACTGTGAATTCCTGTTCTCACAGGTAGCAATGGAATTTACGCAGCGCAAAGACCATAGCAAGAGCTTCTTGCTCAGTCTAGGAGTAGTTATGTTCTGTTGCTGTTAGAGTTCGGAAGGCCAAATAAGCTGGGCGTTCCATTCCGTCAATAAGGTGACACAACACGGCTCCAACACCATACGCACTATCAGCCACCACCACAATGGGTAGGTTAGGTTCAAAATGGATTAAGGTCTGGGAGTCTAGAAGGGCTTGTTTAGATTTCTGGAATGCCCTCTTTAGATTTCTGGAATGATTTGCTTCCCATTTCCAAGGGGTTTTATCCCTCAGTAACGCATTTAGGGGTTCTAGCATAGTTGCGGAAGATTTTAGAAATTTTCTGTAGAAGTTTAGCAACCCCAAATAGGCTCTCAACTGAGTCCCATTAGTGGGAACCGGTGCATTCTGGATTGCTGTTACCTTCTCTGCAGTGGGGTGCAACCCATCCTTGTCGATTTGATACCTGAGGTAGGATATCTGTGACACTCCTATTTGGTATTTATCCAAATTCAATTTTAGCCCTGCCTCCTGTAGTTTGGATAAGACTTGATGGAGACGCTTGGAGTGTTCTTGCTCATTAGTAGCACTCACCAGTACGTCGTCTAGGTAACAGAACACTCCTGGGAGGCCCTGTAATAGTCCTTCCATGGCACGCTGAAAGATGCCGGGGGCAGAAGCAATGCCGAGGCTGAGACGGTTATACGCGAATAGACATCTGTGGGTGTTGATTACGGTGAGCTCCTTAGATTCTTCATCCAAGGGTTGTTGAGCGTACGCCTGAGACATGTCTAGCTTGCGAGTATATAACTCCTCCTGCTAACCTGCTAAACAGGTCCTCAGCCCTTGGTATCGGGTAAGGATCAAGCCTAGCAGCCCAGTTCACGCCTAGCAGCCCTGTTCACTGTTAGCTTGTAGTCCCAACAAATTCGGATGCTTTTATCCGATTTGAGTGCAGGAACAATTGCTGCTGCCCATCTAGAGTACTGCACAGGGGTGAGGATACCTTCTTTACCAATCTATCTAGTTCTGCCTCCACCTTTGGCCTTAGTGGGTAGGGGATGGCCCTAGTCTTGCAGAATTTTGGAGGAACCTTAGGGTAACCTCAATTTTGAAAGTTCTTCCCTGAAAGCAGCCAAGGCCCGGTTGGAAAAGGCCTTGGAATTTTTATTCTAGCTCTTCAGGTTGGGCAAAAAGCTTATGCACGCTCCCCGCTACTATGGTCAAACCTAGGGAGTCAATCAGGTATCTACCTCCCTGTCTACAACTACAATAGTTGCTAGCTGAGGAGCCCTACCACTAGCTTCATGTCCTAATCTCCCCACAAACTACTAGTTCAGCCCCACCATAAGTCCTAAGCTTAACATCAGAAGGGCTCAACTCGGGTCTTGTCTTGGTGGGCCACCTAAAGTATGCAGCTTTTGAAAGAATAGACCTGGCAGCCCTCGTATCCACCTCCATCTCTAGGGGAATGTTGTTGAGCAACATTCGAGTTTTAATTTCTGGTGTCATTTCCTCGGCCACTGAAAAAATCTCTCCATAGCAACCCTGATTAGAAACTGGGTAATCTGCACTGGTTATTTTGCCAGTTTCTGTTAGGGGTTAGGGTGGTGTTCCCTCCCCCTTTTTTCATGCATAGCGTGCACAAAATTATTTTTGTTGCCTTTAACAGATTTCTGACCTTTTATTTTAAAGCAACATTTCTTAAGACGACCTTTTTGGCTACAACCATGACAAACACTGGCTTTATAGGGGTAATCTCTACGCCTGTGCAAATTACCACAGCCGCTGCAAACTGATTTGGGGCTAGCTTGTGCATGAGTTTTGCCCTGATGCTTGCTAGCAGTTTGCTGTATTTTAGTCTGACCTAAATTCAAAATAGAATTAGGTTGCCTTAACACCACTGTTTCTATAAGTATGGTTTCTTTGGCAAAGGCAAGATCCACGGCTTTTGGCCATATCAGGTCAGCTTCATTCAGCAAACAATTCTTAATTTCATTACCGGCAATGCCCAGTATGAATCTATACAGTAGTGTTTCTTCTAGCACCTCATGTTTAAAATTACAGGTGTGTGAAAGGGCCTTCAATCTAGCCACAAAATCAGCGACGCTTTCCTCTTGTTTCTGGTTCTGCTTATAGAACCTAAACCTTTCGAAGATTAGGTTGCGTGTTGGCTTAAAATGCCGTCTTAACGCTCCCACGATCTTATCATAAGTAACATCTAAGGTTCTTTTTGGGGAAACTAAATCTTTCACTTGCCTAGCAATTTTTGGACCCACTAGTGAAATTAGTTTGGGGGCGTTCTCACTGTCTCATATTTTGTTTTTTAAAAGTAGCAATGCAACCTTGTTTCGTAGTCTGCAAATTCCTCCTACAAATTTAAAATATTGAATTTTAGGCAGTGCAACACACAGTGAAAAAAAAACAGAAACACAAAACAAGCAAAAATCACTAGGTAAATTCTGAGTTCCCTCACTAGTCACTACCTAGTCTTTCCCTGTAGTTCTACCAAAATCCTCGTCGCTAAAAAAGGTAAATGCTACCTAGAATATTATTAGTAGTAATATTTACTCAAATAGTAGCCTATCCCAAGAACATAGCAATCCTATACTAGGCCTCACTATATGGATAACAACATAGCAATAGCACCACATAGGTTAGATCCCACATAAACATAGCAACATAGCAATCTTTAATAGGCATATCAACATAGCAATAGCACCACATTGGTTCAATAGTTCACTCACCTCAGAGATATCTTCTAAACTCTGAACACTCAACTAGCTTATGGCCAAGCAAGGTAAGAGCGGAAGAGTAGGATGAAAGTAGACTTGAAGTAAGAGTTAGTGTTAGGTAGAAGTAATTAAATTGAGTACTTGGCCGTTTCTTAGTAACTTAGCAAACACACTTAGCGACATTCACTGATGTCGAGACCAAGGCTAGAGGGTAACTGCCTTGACAGTGTTGCCACCAGCAGCGTTGCCAACATTAGGTCTGTCTAACTAGTAACTTACATTTTACACCATATTACACAAATAAATTTGAATGAAAAGAACAAACCACTGTCTGCAATACAATTAAATCAAAAAATAGAAACAGTTATTTTACTTGGAATTACCTAATTTATGGCGTAAGGCGTCGTAAGGCGTCCGCAGAACAAATGACTGGTTTTCATCAATTATATTGATGAAAAGATTGACGCCGTTTGTGGGCAACAAAAAATCTCATCGATGTATTGAGTCAATCATATTGACAATTAAATTGATCGTCTATGGGCCGCTTAAAGGCCCTGAGACACTGGCGTTCATGACTCTAAAAATTGCGGCAGTGGATCCGGCCGCCAGTTGAAGTAAGAACTAGTGACATGATACACGCAGCACGCAAGATGAAGCACCGCGGAATGCATTGCAAGGCGTCAGTCTGCCTCTGCGTGTCGTACGGGTAGTTGAGCGATTGCGACCAGCCGTATAGAGCGCAGGATGAAAATAGAGCGCCCATTGCGCTGTGCTTTAGCTTTCTGTATGAGCGGCTTTTCACATTCCACAAACAGTCGTATTTTTGAGATGCGTCAATAAAATTCAGCGTTTGAGTTTTGTCCACTCAATTGCGGAGCAAGACATAGCTGCACACCCCTCCCGTCAACGTACAAAATGGTACTGCTCATCGCTGTGACGACTGACGCCCGTTTGTTTCCGACATACATGGATCGCTGCACTGCTCGGTTGCCACCATGGTGGCCACTCTGCCAACTGGCTGCTGTGCAGGGATGGGAGGCATGCTGGCGGTTATCACCATGATATTTGCTGAGTGTATCAGGGCTGATAGGTTATTTTGTAGGCGAGTCCCTGTTCGGGGACTGATTGATAGATATTTTGGCGAGTCCTTGTTCGGGCGCCAAATGATAGCGAGTCATTGTTTGGATGTCACCCTTTTATTAATGTCCCTGTCTTAGGTCCTGAGGGTCGTCAGTTGATCTAAAAGAGGGAGTATTTTCTTAGGCTTATTATTCCATGGGAATCTTCCTGGTATTTCAGGGATAGTAGTGAAGTCAGTTGCTGACTGATTATTAATTTAGGCGAGGTTTTTCAACAGTTCTTCTGTTGCTGTGATAACTTCCAATATTCTTCAGGATTTCAGGTGGCTGCGTGGCTATGTAGCGAAACTTTTCGAGCTGAGCTAGACGAGCTTTGATCTAAAGAAGCCTCGAATTTTTTGAGCTGAGCTTAACAAAGTAACGAAAATTTGAAGTTCGTGACAGAAGTATGTTTCGCAAGTATCTGTGATACACGAGCTCACGAGCTCAGTTATTGGACGGTAGAATTATTTTCCCTCTGTAGTACAGAGGCACCAGTCGACCTATCTTGGCGATGACCTAACACGCCCTTAACGGAGAAGACAGTACTGCACGTAATATCGAGAATATGTCATTTTAGTATAGAATTTATATAATGGCACATATGTACATCAGATAGCTAAATTAGGAATACTTAGAACTATTTCTTAAAAGATAACATTGAAACAACTTCTAAAACAGCAATGGAACAGCCTTGTTCTTCTTTTTTTTCTGACTGGGCTGAGACCGGTGAGTCCGGTTCTGGTTGGTTGGGATTACGGGATAAGAAGTCGGCTAGATGGTTCTCTGCTCCGGGGATACGTTTCGATTTGAATTGGAAGAGGCAGAAGCATAAAGCCCATCATTTAAGTCGTGGGTTTAGTTCATCAGCTTGTTGCAGATATAGAAGAGATCGATGGTCGGTTTGCAATATAAATTCCCTCCCGTGTAGGTAGGTTTAAAATTTTTGGAGTGCCCAATATATGGTCAGGGCTTATTTATCGATCGCTGAATAATTTTTTTCTGCTCCTAGAAGGCGTCGTGAAGCATAAGCAATGAGTGCATAATGGCGGAAGTCGTGCTTACTGGGTTGAAGTAGTACTGCTCCTAATCCAATTTGTTAAGCATCCGTTCGTAGAATAAAAGGAAGGTTTGAGTCAAGTAATTGAAGGACCGGATCTTGAGTCAAAGCTCTTTTTAAAGTCTCAAACACATCCTGAGCAACATCCGTTCAGGGAATTTCTTATGGAATAGTTTCTTTAGTAAGTCTTGGAGAGGGGCAGTTCGCTAGGTATAATGGGGAATAAATTGCTGGTAATATCCTATGCTACCGAGGAAGCTTCGAAGCTCTGTTTTCTTTTTGGTATAGGAGAGTTCTTTATCGCTTCGATCCGGTCATTCATGGGTGGATTTGTTCACTGCTGAATTGGTAGCCCAGGTATTGGATCTGGCTGTCTCCGAAAGAGCATTTGGAAAGATTAGCATTGAAACCATGTTGAGCAAGGGCGGCTAGCAATTGGTCTAGGGCGATGAAGTGGTTTTCCCAGGAATCTGAAGCGATGAGTATATCATCCATGTAGACTTCGACGTTTTTGAAACCGGAAATTACTTGACGGACGAGTCGTGTAAAGGTGGCTGGCGCATTTGCGAAACCGAATTTCACAACCTTAAATTCATAGAGTCCAAAACGCGTTTTGAAAGCAGTATATGCTTGAGACTCTTCTTGGAGTGGCACTTGGAAGTATCCACTAGTTAAATCGATTTTACTGAACATGGTCTTTCCAGCTGGTCGGGAAAAGATGGCAGGAAAAGATGGCTATGGGTTCCGCATCAAACTGGGTTGACTGTTGAGATGGCGGCAATCTAAACAGAAACGGTGGCTTCCGTTCTTTATCCGTACGGCGAGCAAAGGTGACTAATGGGGAGAGTGGGATGGCGAAATTATTTCTAATTTAATCCATTGCTTCAGATATTCTTGGGGTTGGGGTTCCAAGGCTAGGGGTAAAAGGTACGCATGCTGCAATCGGAGATTGGCAGGATCTTTGATTTTTATCTCCTGTACTACTGTTTGAGTTTGTCCGGGGATATCGGTGAAGAGATGGTTATATTTTTAAGGAGCTCCTTTAATTGGGCTTGTTCTGCTGGGGATCGCGTTTCGTCGATAGCGCAGTGTTCAATATTTTCACCATAGATGAGAGGAATTTGGGGTTTTTTATTTTCGAGTTCTTTGTCTTCGGTTGGTTCGAAGGCTATGCACGCAGTTGTGAATACTTCTTGCACTACTGCTCCTTCCATTTCTTCGATTTCTAGATAATTAATTTCGGAATCCCTACTGAAGTCTTCAGGCTCTTTGTATTTCCGGATTAGGTAAATATAAAGTTTCTCCTTTCCATCGACGTCTCACAAATAGGTGTGGGTTCCTAGGCGCGTACTAACCTTGTAAGCATCCTTCCACGTCATTGTTAATTTATTATGGGAGTCTGGAACGTAGATTAGGGCTTGATCACCAGACTGAAGACTTCTAAGTTTAGTTTTTCTATGGAGGTACTTCACGGCTTTTCTTGGCTTTTTCCGATGTTGCTACGAGCTATGGCACATGTTTCTTTGAGCCGGTGCTCTATTTTAAGCAAATATTGCTGGGAGTTGAGATCGGTTTCTTTAGTAGTCTCAGTTGTCTAGCATTCTTTTAATATGGTTAAAGGGCCTCGAACTCGATGGCCGTAGATTAGTTCGAAATGTAAATATCCGGTGGCAGATTGGGGAGCGTCACGATAGGCGAAAAATAGGGAAGGTAAATATAGATCCCAGTCTTTGAGTTGTTCGGCCGCTAGTTCTCGCATCTTCATTTTGAGAGTGCCATTAAACCTCTCCACTATGCCATTTAATTGGTCATGATAGAGTGCAGTTCTGTGATGTTGAATCCCCATTTTCTTTAGAAATTCTTCAAAGCACTCGGCCGTAAATTGCGTTCCGTTGTTGGTGATCAAGGTTCTCGGGTATCCGGTCCTGGTACAGATTTCATTGAGCGCTTCAGCAATAGTAACTGCGTCAATGTGTTGCCAAGTCTTAGCGTCTGCATTTCGGGTCGCCTGATCAACTGCCGTAAGGATGTATCGATTTCCGCGACTGGAAGAAGGTTGAATTGGTCATATGATGTCTACACTAAGTGCAGCGATAGAAGTTAAAGCTAAGGATAGGGTTGCCAGCGGTACTTTAGGAGGTCGAACTGGAGAGTGGATCTGGTACGTATGGCCCGAGTGGCAATACTGGATGACGTTCTTGCTTAGAAGACGCCAGTTAAAGTCACGTTCGATTCTTCGCATGGTTATCTCTTGTGAGTAGTGGCCTGTTACGGGATTATCGTGGCCCATTTCCAAGATTTGTTTTCGCAGCTCCAATGGTGTGACGAGTTGGAAGGTTGATTGGCCATTTTGGAGGGTCATTCGATAAAGAACTTCTTTGTGAAGCTCGTACGTAGTGATTCCGCCATTTTTCTGAATTTCTTCGGTTTCATCATCGGCGTTTTTGAAGAGATGTATTAAAGTAGCACAGTTTCTTTCTCTTCCTTGTTGGCTTGCAGCTGTTTCGGTTCTTCAGATTTCTTGTTTTCTTCTCTCATTGCGCTCGCTCTGGTAGTGACATGGGAGATTTCACTTATGATGGGAGGTGTGGATTCTTCTTCACAGGATGTAATTCCTGGCACACGTCCTATTATTACTTCGATTGAAAGGTTATCCATCACTACGACTGTGATATTGCCTCGATAGTGTGAGCAGTCGAGTTTTACGTTGACTAATAGCGCTTCAAAAATTTGACTGTTAGCTAACTTGATGGTGATTTTGTTTTTGGAGACATCTTGTTCTGGCACTCGGATTTTCTTTAAAAATACGGCTGTGGCTCCTCCATCCAGCAAGATTTCGACTGGTTTGTTATTGAGTTGGCTCTGGTACTTTTTCAGTTCTCCTAATAATAGTTCGGTTGCATCCGCAGCAGGATTGCATTCAACGGGTGGCAGGGTATATCCTGGGGATATTATTTCGATATTATTTATGTGAGCAGAAGGTTAGACCGCGCCTCCTTCATTTCGGGGAAAGTTCTTTTGCTGAGATTGCGGGTTAAGTCCTCGGCACTCCGCACTAGAATGAGTTGGATTTTCTTCATGGCGATCACACAAGAATCCCACCTCCAGTTCATCGGTGGACGGTTAAAATATTTGGGTCTGCCTCCTACATCAGCTCGTTCAGTTGTTTTTGGTCGATACTGGAAATTCTGATCACGGGGAGGTGAAGGTCGATAGTTTCCGGTTGCGATATTAGAGGATCGATTCGCATAAGAACTTCTGAAAGGTTTTCCCGATGAAGATTCATGACCGTCGTTTTTGTTATTCGGTTGACGTCTCCCACACTGTTTCTGGAGAGTTGTATGGGGTCGGGCTTGTAGAAACTTGTCCCGCCAGAGTCGCTAAGGTGTTACCGCTTCTGTCTTTTAGCTGAGTAGCCAGGAAAGACGGTAAACTGAAGTAGACCCTATCCATGAGCATAAAGTTTTTCAATTGGTTGTAGTCTTCTTCTGCTTGGCTCCCGGAAAGCCATGCGTTAAGTGCTTGTTCTAACCTCCTAATGTATCGGCTCAAGTTATCTCCTTCCTCGGGCTTCAGATCAAAGTAGTTACTACGCAATCTAGCGGGAGTTATTTTGTGGGACTCCAGCAACAGATTTTTAATTTCTCTGAATTGGTAGTGGTCGACAGCGGGCAATGTGTGAATGAGTCTCCTTTCCTAAGCAGTTACTAGGTTTTCTGGCGCGACAACTGCCTCAAATTCAATGTATTCCAGTGCGTTGCTGTGGATCTTTGAAACGCTGCATAAATTCTTGAATCCCTTCTTGCTCAGGGTTAAATGCTGCGATTTCAGGTATTTTCATCCGTCTGGCTTCTGGTGACCTCGGCTGGTTGAGTTGTTGGAGACGGATTTCATGCTCTCGTTAAGCTTGTCTCTCTTGGATTTCTTGAGCACTGTCTTCTCTTTCTCGTTCTTCTCTCTCTCTTTCCTCTCCCACGTTCACCGTGAACGCAAGCTCCAAATCACCGGAGCTAAATTATTCAGAATGTGAGGGAATGAAAACTCCACGAAATACGAAATTAGAACTATGTGTCAGTGAATGTGCCCTCTACCTAAATAAATGGTAAAAGTGAATTTCAGTGTCTCAGTGACTCAGTTCTGATCATTTTAACAAGCAGATCAAAGTGGCCCGATGTGTAAACTTGTGAAGCTGTGTCATTGCCCTCGCGGTGGTGAGGTGAACCGCGAACAAGCTTATTCTCGCTCCCTCAACCCCCAATCCATCCCTCTAAGTCACCCCCACTCTTAACGTGGAATAATTGCCGTTGTCTTCAGCGTAGCATCAAGATAGAAAATGTGCACTGGCAAACTCGCATCTTTGAGAAAATAGCGGTGACCATCTTTTGTGAACTGTTTTTCTGTTACAATAGAGCATGAATGTTGAAAAATTTCTAACGTACACAATCAATTTCTGATTCACCAAATTGGCTTACATTATTATCTGGTTCTTTTGATGGACAATTTTGGTTAATTAGTGACTTGAAATGTGAGAGGGGTAAAAAACTTCTTCTTCTTCTTTTTCTTCCAATTGTGAAGGAACTTCTAAGTTAAAAAACTAAATAAACTTGATCTAGCAACTTCGGAAATAATTTGCCATGTTAAACATAGTAAGCCTGTGTTCACAGACAGAACATAATTTCACAATGTGAGGTAAACTTAAACAATACGTCGTTTCGCGAACAGCTCTCCATAGCAATCCTTTAATGGAAAAGTTGAAGTTCTTTTTTTCTTTTCTTTTCTCTCTTTCTTCCCTAAGCAGGACAGCAAGCGACGCTGCTTTGCCGACCGCAAGCATCCTGCCCACTCCCTCCCGCTCACCCCATGTTCCACCTACCCTCTCTCCTCTCTCTAGCCTATACCCCCCCCTCCTACGCTTTCCTATTGGCAGTTTGTTTTCATCATTTCATCTCTCTTTAATAAGCGATGTCTTCTACTTCAAATCAATGAACAAAATTTAATTTTTCTTCCTATCTATCAACGTCACAATGTCTCCATAGAGAACTCGCTCAACTACTCGGAAGGTTACCCCATCTGAAAAAAAAAATCTTCCAGTGCAGCTTCGTACGAAAAGCTCAGTAAAAAGCGTAATACACCAGCCATAAAGTGGAAAGGCGGACCCAATAAATCCGCCCCGTGAATCCATCAGTTCAAGGTCCTCAAACACTCAAAATGACAAAGGCTTCTCGGACGTTCATGAAGTCTGAAATCAGCAAGTGCTTCTCAGCCCCTAAAGCATCACAAATGGTGACTGCAAAATCAGAGTCATCCGACACGGGCGAAAATCCCTCAAACGCTGCTTGTAATAATACAGCTTCCAATAATAATTCATCTTCTCAAGTTCCGACACCTGCTACGGGCACACCAGAAGCGAGCTCAAGTAATTGCACAATAGCAGCACTCGACTTTCAACCCCACATTTTAAATGATGCTCGAGAAGATCCATCATCCACAAAATCTACAAAATCGAGCAAGAAAGATACCTCATCCAACACAAGTGAAAATCTTTCAAGCGCCCCTTGCAAAAATTTTAAGTACGTCTTAACTTCTCAAATCTCGACACCAACAACGCACACACCCGAAGCGAGTTCAAGTAATTGCACACAAGCAACACTCGACTTGCAACCCCACACTTTGGACTCTGCCCGAGAAGATTCATCATCCACAAAGTCAACAATCTCGAGGAAAGAAGGTACCTTATCGCTGGCGGGAGCTGCCACAGCACCGCCAGCTCCTTCGTCTCATCCCAACGATTGCGTCATGGCGACATCTCTCCTGCCCTGCGTCACTGAGAAAGCTCAAAATTGTTCACCACAGATGAAGACACCAAAACCAACGTCACCAACACCAACGTCAACGTTAGAACGCGATAATATTTTAGATGTGAGCGACCAGTCAGAAAGTAAAAGGGGTAATTTTAATTATAATTTTAATGACAAATTGTGTCTGGGCATTTCAGGCGACGGAGTTAGGTTTGATATAGCATGTGCAGCAGCTGATACTGACAGTAAAATACCTCAGAGCGTAAACTGCGAGGAAAACGTAAAATTTTCAGTGGAGAACAATACAAACAGACCTTTTACCGCTTTTGATGGGTACTTACACCCTCTCCGAATGACTAGTTCCCAAACTAGTCAGGAAATAAATAACACGCTGTCTTTTACGGCTGCATTTCTCAATAGAGCTTTGAGACAAAATTGTCCCCCAAGCCCAGCGTCAATTTTTCCCACTGTATCAAATATTCAAATAATTACAGAACAGCTTTTTGCTTTGTGGATCACTAACGAAATCAAAGATCTGAGCAGAGTGAAGAAAAGTTACTTTGCTGGAGTATAAAGAAAATAGGTCTAACAGTACTTTATACAAGAGATATAAAGAAATTGGAAAGATTCTTCGGAAGAAAATCACTCAAGCAAAACAAACTCACTTACACCAAAAACTATTCAAGGCAAAAAATAACCCAAAACGTACATGGGAAATTATTAGAGAAGTGGCTCAATATAAAAATTCAGACCGAAAGAGTAATTCTGAAAATCCTTTGGAAAAAGCCACTGAGTTCAATACATTCTTTTCAAAAGTAGGTGCTAAAGTCTTCAGTGAAGTAAATAAAACCAGTCCGGGGCAACTGTCACTTGAAAGTTCGTACCCTACTGCACTTTCAAAGGCTGGTGCCCTGTGGAGGCCACGTCTTGTCGATTTACCAGAGTTACGGACTATTTTGTACTCATTGTAAAACACAAAAGCAGTCGGACATGATGGAATCAGCCTTCAATACATCA
>JACJUY010000819.1:69817-125292 GCA_014220935.1 Platorchestia sp. MABIK
CTTGAAACGACTGATGAAGTAGAAATAACTGTATAATTGATTTGAAAAGAAAAGAAGGCTACGACACATCAATCGGTTTTAGATCAAGAGAACTTATAGTAAATTTGACCTAACGAATACATCTACCCAATTTTACTCGATCTTTTACTATTATGACATCAAACGGAATCACTAAAAACTAATCCTCACCGCAGAAATGCAATTGAAAAAACGATGCACATCGAATAGTTCATCGTCACGTGAAATAGTAAAAGCTCATAGTCTTTGAAGTTGTAGTTGAGAATGTCGCTAGTCGCGAGAGAGTCGCACACAACACGACGACCGTGCGCTGAACGCGCGCCTCAGCGGCAGGCCTGCGTTGTGTAATCCATTAGACCGTGAGAATAACCAAATACCGCCGCTCTCGAGCACAATAGCGAACACTTTACACCCATCAAAGGGCTCGAAAAAGATACAAAGGCGAAGAAATGCGGGATTTTTTTATGCGAGGTACGAATAACTTCCGTCTGTTAAGGAGCAAAGGGAGATTTGTCTGCTGATAATTTGCGCTTGAAGCGATAGCGATCCAGGCGACACTTTGGACAAAGAGAAATAGAAGCAAATCAACAATGTCTCTTGTTTCCAACACGGATTGGAATTCCTTTGTGTAGTTTTGTATTTGTAAACTTGAATTCGCGAGTTTTATTACAGTGGGAGGTTATTAAAGATTAGTTGGAAAATAATAGAAAAACACTGAATGCTCATGTGTAGTGTAATCCAAAGAATTTTTTAATTTTAATCAAACACTTTCGGATGAAAAATCTTAAAATATGATTTAGTTCATAAGTCAAAAAATTATGCAATATCGACCAATCGTCACACTATCATTGGTTCTTCTCAATTATATTTGCTATTTTTTAAAAGGTTAAAAAGTCAAAATTAAGTAAAAAAGTGTACCGTTTATCACTATATTTCAGGTGAAGCTTCTTGGATTGTTTTGAGTAAATGCTAGAGAAAGGCAATTTTTTACACCCAGTTTCACTGAAAAATGAATTTAACCATTGTTGTGCAAACTGAGTTCATGATAGCTTTAATTATTTAACTCAGGAAGTATTGAGAAGTTGAAATCCATTTTCTTCTGATAGGTGATAAGCGAACCAAACTCCTATCTCAGAGCCAATCCTGCTGAAGGAAGCCCAACAGAGTATTGTGTCAATACTGTGTGTGTGCTCGAATTGATTAATTAACTCAGATGTTTCCTATAGATGTCCAATTTCTACGCTTCAGGCTAAAATTAATTATGTCAAGACAAATATTCAAATCTCAACTGAGCTAGAATGCTAAAAAATAAATGTATTTATTTAAATGCTTGAAAATAAAAACGCGAAAAGTTTCATCCCAGGAAACAGAGCTGGCATTTCCTGATGGCATTTTTCATGTAATTTTTTGTGCCATATTCCCGCAGATTCACTGAAGAGTAAAGTGGTGTGTTGACTCTTGAACAAATTAAAATGAATTGTAAGCGAGATGGTCATCATAATTGATAAACTTTTAAGCTCGCGAGTAGAAATTCCCTCAAACATTAATAAACTATTGAAGAAGACAATTACCGTCCATTGATGGAGTTTTCTGTTGTTTCTAAAACTCTCTTTTAAACTATCTTTTTTCTTGAAGGAAACAAATCGTCAAAACTTTATCATTATTACCTTGCATCAGAATTCATAAGGTTCAAATAAAGAAGTAGCGGTATCTGCTGCCTAAAGAGAAAAATTTTTCCCGATAAAATGCAGAGCCAGTTACGTGTCGGTTAAAGAAGGTCTTCTCCAATACCCACCGAAGTCTTTTTACGACTTTACGTTCAGTAAACCTATGGCGAAACGAGCATTTTATTAGCCCGAAAGTGTCTTTTAGAAACACTAACTGCGGAAATGAAACAAAGATTGTTGTCCAAAAAGCGTTGCTGAAGCCGTGAAATGTGATACTGGCATTAAGGAGCTGGGGCCACACCAAGGCAAAATTGCGAACAGCTTTAAGTGGCGACAACTGTGGAAGGAACGGAGCAATTTCACCCTCTTTTCCAGTTGACCAAGAGTAACACAACTAAGTTTTAGTTATGTTAGTTGACCATGAGCAATATAACTCACTGTTTTAGTTGAGCATAGCAACATAACTCACTCAGTTGACCGTAAGTAACACTACTCGCTCTTTCAGTTCACCATGCACAATTTAGCTTCCTGCTGTAGCTGACCTTGAGCCATTTGAATGAACTGTATCAGTTGTTCGTCAGTCAACTCATTTATTGTTGTAGGAAACCATGAGTAATATATTTCACTGTTTCAGCTAACTTTTAGCAATATCATTGGCTGAGTGCAATAATGTCCATCCCATCGGTCGAAGTATTTTCTGCTTTCCCCAGCCCAACGATCTCGCCTGTGGGTCGCTTGTACTGCTGTAGTTTATTATTCACTTATGGAATCCTAAATATAAAACAAATTTCCGTAACGATCTTGTGAGCAATTGTTAGTAATTTTTAGTCAGTTAATTATTCCATTACAATTGAATATTTAAGCATTAGAGCTACTCTGACCATCCTATTAAATAGTAAACAAATATTAAAATATACACATCTTATGCCTCATAATTTGTTTTTGCTCAATTTCCTCATGCAGAGATTTCAAATACCTGCGTAGTTGTGGTAAATTTCATGGCAATGTAGTCGATTTATAACAGCTGTTTATTATAAGAATATTCCTTGACTAGTTCATTTCATTGAACATAACTCTAAGCCACGGGTCCCGAACCTATAGGGTACGCTCTGGCGATGTTAGACGATCGTCCACGAGGTGGAGAAAATTACAAGTAAATTATAGGATTTTGGCTATTTGTTGGTATTTTTATTTCAGAGGGTGCGAGGTTCGAATGAAATTTCTTTGGGGGCCCGTGGTAAAAGATTAGGAACCCCTGATCTGAGCTTTTGTCTCATTTCCGCTTGACAAGAAGCACATGAATAGTTCTGAAATTCGATTCAGAATTATTTGTTAAAAAAAAATAGTAAAATATAGTTGACTTCAGAACTACAAAGAGAAATTTTGTTATATGGAAGTGAAATACGATAATAATTTTAATGTAAAGCATAATGGCAAGCTCTATAGAATAAACTTAACAAGACTCCACTGCAAAAATTAGAAGGCTAACATAAACGCTTCGATCCACATGCTTTTATTTTTCTTTACGTCATATTTAAGTTCATGTTTTAAAACATCAACTCAACGATACATAAAATATTTCCTAAAAAAAACAATGAACACAACGCTTTGGTGCTTTTATCATTCACAAGGGTTCCTGCTAGTTCCTTGGACGAAGAGCTGTTCACACGCTCACGTTACACTGTTACCGCTCTGTATTGCATAACCCGTGTTTTCTTTTTTGCTTCTGAGACTAGATTTTAGGAATGTCCTGAAGGACCTTACGAATGAGTCTCTCCAGTTAGCGATCCAAAGTGAACTAAAAAAAAATTAAAACTCAAATAGATCCGAAAAGTAATTTTGCACAATGCATTTTTTTTTGTCATTATTTAGGTTAAGTTCAAAATAATTGTTTCTTTCGCTGTCTGGTGTAATGTCCAACATCTCAAACATGATATTTTATGGTCATTACTGGATGTAAATGGCACTTAACAATAAGAATTCCGCCTGATGGCTCGAGCAATTTAAATGAATGGTGTTGCTCTCGAGGAACTGGCATGTGGGTGCGTATGAACAGGTAAGCCACTATTTCAGTATTTACAGCCATTAAAGCACAAAATGATTTTTCTGTATGTATTAAAATGCTTAGTTCTTTTTGACACGACTGTTTTAATGAGATGACCGGGAATACGAATATTTGCAGAAACGGCAAAACCAAGAAAACGACAAACTCCGGCAGAACATGCTCCATAAATTTTTCACCACAGACAAAATAGGACACGTGGCGGAATGTAAAATCCCCTTAAACACAGCACCAGCTGATGGTGAGGCTCTACATTGTTAATATACGTGCTCATTGAGTGCAGTGGCAATCCTCGAGGTAGGAACCTAATTGAGAGCGTTTTCAAACAGATAATGTTAATTATATACATCATCACAATTATGACAGCATTTATCATTTTTTACAATTAAAATCACAAGAAAAAGATAACGATCGCTCAATAAGGTACTGAGTGAAGTAAAGTTCGATGCAATAATGCGTACAGTGAAATGAAGGCCTTTGCAATAACTACTGAGATGACGGAAAACAAAAGAGAAATTACGTGCAATAATTGTGTATCCGAATGCGCCAAGATTAAGGCTGTCATTGAGGCATGTCGGCCTTCATTTGAAACGGGCACACTACACGCTTTTACAAGACGTAATTTCAGCAGCGTGGGCCACAAAAGGGTCGAGGTTTCTTAAGACTTTACGTCGACAACTTGAATATAGCATCGTGTTGGTTGAATCATCGTAACTAATTTTTTCCCTTTCGAGATTAGATTGACGTGAGATGAAACCGTGTACATCTTAAACCTATGAGCTGAGTTACACATCATCGTATGCGAACCTCAACTGTTACATTATACTCCTATATGTATACGAATAAAAAAGTCGCAGTGTTCAATTAAAACCGAACTTGATTCAAGTTTTAAGTATCTGGGAAACTGTGGGACAATCTCTATTCGTGTATGTTGAGATTCCCATAAAATTATGTATAATTCGAATATCGAGTGCAGATATGATCATATTTGTTGCCCTTTTTTAAACATTTTACAATCAAACCTTCATTCTTCAACTAAAAACATAACCAGTTTCTGAATTTTTAGTGGTATTTCCAATACCACTAATCATTTAATGACACTTACGCTCACTTTCTCTTTGACCATTCATAATTAGAACTTTTGATAAAACTAAATACGTTCAAGAAACGAAAAAAAATTCATTTCATGATTTTAAGGGTTTTCTACATTAATAAATAAAACAACCGCTCTTAAGTTTAGTGCAACTGCGTCAAAACTATTCATGAAAAAAAAATTCGCTTTTTGAGGGCAAAATTGCATAAAATAATCTTCGAACTGGAATCAAGAAGTGTTTTCAATGGCTAATACCGAGCAATAAGTGCTGGAAAATCTCGATAGTGGCCCACCCAGTTGAGCTTAAAGTTAGCAAAAGACAGGAGCGAAACGTTTCAGGAGAAAAACTGTGATTGTGTGGATTAGCAAACACATTTTCAGAATGAATTCGAGCAGTACTTCACGAGGATAAATGCTGAGAAAGCACTCAAAATCTATTTTAGAAGGTTGAATATAAATTATCTCTAAAGCAACACTAAACTTGACTCTCGCAGTTAAGCCAGAGTGAAACCCAATTCGCTTAAATGCATCGAAATAAGCGAAATAACGGTGCCAGTTTTGAGTAATATAATTTACACCGTCCCTTTGTTCCAGCAAGAACACAACGCAACGCTTACAGTCAGTCCAATTTCACAGTTAGAATTAATTACCAGGTTCAATTTCCTGTGGTAGGCACGTAGCCCATTAAGAAATTTTCCATTAGTTAGCTCTAAGTGATTTCTGAAAAAAACGAGTTAGTTGCGAGATTTACGGCGCATTTAAAAGAAACAAGAAATGACTGCCGAAAAGTTCTCTTCAAAATCATGACAGCGAACAAGAAATGTTTCTACTGGAAATATTTTAGTGATTTTCAACAAACCACGACCAAAAAATATATTTGGCAGGAGCATTCAGGAACCTTATAAACAACTTTGTATTTGAACGGAGCAAGAGTTTTAATTCCGTGATTATAAATATGTAACTAAAACTTCTTGGTTATTAACAATACGCATAAAATGAACGACAATGCAATATGCAAGAAATCATTTACGCACTAGAAGTAAAATGTTTTATCGGAGAATAACTGTCTAGATTTCTCCCAACATGTTCTAGCCTAAAGAGAATTTCTAGAATGAAATTTTGAGGAAATTTCGTTTGTTGATTGAGAAATAATCGCTCTAGGCCTCTGCTACGTACGTAAGTCCGGTTCGAAAGGGTTCTTTAGAAGGACGCACTTTGTGCCACTTCAATAAAGATCAAACTGGAGCCACCATTCTTCTCGAAGATAATACAGCTTAAGACCTCTCTCTGACTGTGACGAAACTCAACCAAAGAAATGCCTTCACATTGTTCAAGATAAAAACGTGGAGAGAAGAAATAGAAGCCATTCTCAGTTCGGGGTGACAGGAGACATTTCACGAAAGTGCATTCGTGGGATTTAAACTCGTAACTAAAATTAAATCATCTTAAAGGTCTGGTGAACCGTAATGCATATTGATATTAAAGCACAAACACACATAAATCATTTCATATTTTTGACACCTAGCACATTCACGCACATCTTTCCATGCTCGTTTCTGTTTCCCAGTGTTAACAGCCTCTGTAATTTGTCAGAAAGCAGGGTACGCTGAGTCCTATAAGACGTTTGAATACGTATAAATGTGAATGTTAATTTATCCTTTAGCAGTTCGTATCGATATCAAGAAAACATCCATCTTAAGTTCAAAAGACAATACGTCATTAACGAATACACATGAATCGAATATATAATTTTCCATTAAGTTCATCAGCTTGGAGGTAGAGCTACAGCTTTTTCTGATGCTCGCTGCCTCGTTCGGCCTGGGACAAGTCGAACACAAATTCGACTGTGTGAGGGTGAAAGTGCACCGTTAACAAAACACATGTGTTTATTTAGTACTTAGTCAGGGCTGCAGCGCTCAGCGGTATGAAGAGCGTTCAGTGTTGAGCTCACACGTCTGTGATATCAGGACGACAGACGATCGCGTCACCTGTGTGCTGGTGTCGAGTCGGTCACAGCTTGAGCCAATTCGTCGGTGCTTCTCTTCAACGCCTCATTTATAGAGTCGACGCATGTACTTTTTTTTCTAGGTTTTTTATGCGAAATATTTTAGTCGGTGAGGATGACATGGTTTCATAGAAAACAACTACTGATATTACACGTAGGTAGAGATTTCAATAGTTCAAATTTCATTGAAAAGTTCACTAACTTTTTGTAGCCTTTAGTTATTCACTCGTGTCTCAGTCAGCGTACTAAACTCATGGGCTTTGGATGTGAAAATTGCCACAAAAATGGCATGAAAATCTAGCCTCACATCTAATCTAAGCCTTTTGGCCTTCCTGAAGTGTTACGGAAGAGTAAATAATGGAACCAATTAGTAGCAACCACATGGACGTTCTTGTTTTTACGGGTTTCACAAATGGAGAGCTCCTCTCGAGCTATCAGTATAATAGCGCTATTATCTAAACTTATCTTACCTCAATGTGCTCTTTATGTGTCACTACGGTTATCAGTAACGGTTATCAATAAACTCCTGGAGAGCGAACCCCCGAAACGGATGCGTAGCGGTCAGCTTAATCGCGATGCCCAAGATAGGCTAACGGTTTTCATTTATGTGGTTACTTTCGTAGCGCACTTTCAATTTTTCAGCAAATTATCAGCATTCGTGAACGTGAAGCTCCAAGAAATGGTGATGCGAGTTTTATTTGAATGACTCAATTTAAAGTGCTATTTTGCCTCAAATTCTTCTCAACCCACCCTAAAAGTACTGTAAAATCGAGTTGCCGTTGCATTTTTTCTATATGTACGAATTTATACTTTGGTATGCCGATAATTCAAATATTTTAAGCCCGGAGAGCTATTTAAGCTTCTAAAAACAAAAGTTTATGTCAGTCTGGAGTAAAAATAATAGATGTTTATTTTGTTAGCTGAAATCATTTAAGTACTACGAAGAGAATATCAGTTTCATAAGTAGAGAACATCTTATTTAAAAAACTTCGTTTCCACAGTAGACGAATGAATGGTATCGAGTGCAGCATTTTGAATGTATTTATAAACGTTAAGATGCTGAACACAAACTACATGCATGGTGAGTCAATTCGCATAAGCAAGTAAAAACTCTAAAGCTTGTACATGATCCGGGATTTCTATGAAAAAAAAGCCAGCATATGTACTGTACATCCCAGACTTGTTGGTACGGGCCAGGCTAGCATAAAACAGATGCAGTGATGAAATGCGACAGCACACTGTACACTAAGTGGTCTCAACTGTTTCAAATTATAGCAACATCAATGCAATAAACCTTTATACGTAAGTTTTAGCTAGTCGACCAGTCTTGTGAGCGAAAAGGACAAGCATGCATTTTGAAGTTATGTAAACTCACGCTGTTTAAAATAAGAAACATTAAATTCCTAGAGCGAGAACAAATACTGGTAATTTTGAGATTCTAAAATTAACAAATGAGTGTTTAGAAACTGAAAGCTAAAATCCTATGGGATGGATGACCGACTTCCCTCTATCTGACGAGACGTGAAGCAGAGTGTAACATTATGTTAAATGCAAGCTGTGGGGAGTACACTTGTAGCTACACCTGCTATCAAGAATATGACACATAAATATTGAATTTTGCGATGACGACGAAGGTCAGAGCACTGTTCTCTATCACGCCTTGTTATCTTGTAAGAGAAGCAAACAGTTCATTTACAAAAATATTCAAAGTAACCAAGTGGAATTTAAAATACTTTGTTATAAGCATATTTAAATTCTAATACGTGTCTGTTTGTACTGTGAGGCGTTGAGACTTGTTTTAAAAAGACATTTATCTACCCTAACTTGTACTGACTTGAATAATCAAAGAAAAAAATTCTGCTGCTGAGAATTTAGATATTCATGAATTTGTCTGTGCTTTTAATGTGTTTTATAAATCACACAGTTGCAGGTCTTCCATCTTTAGCGTTTCATTTGTTCGTTTCTTCCACGCTGGTAGTTCATCAAAACGTGGCAAGGCTTCAGCCCTCGAGACGTTCGTTGCTGCAGCTTTTACTCACAAGAGTTATTTGCAGAGAAAATAATCCCCAACGCCAATGAACGCAGCATCTACAACTTTCATGCTATTGCAGAGCTCGTTTTCTATACGTATTTTTTGAGAACTTGTGCTTTTGCGATTGTTTTGCTGAGGTAGACAGAAAGAGGAGCTCATCATTTCTGCGCTGCTGTGCAGTTTTGCTGATGCTTTTACCGTTCTTGCTTATTAATACAAATTGGAGAGTACATTTGAGGTCTTGAAATTTATCTTCATCTGTATTTGATAATTAACTGTCGCGTAGGAAAAAACAAACGATATCGTAGGCTGATAAGTTTTGTTAGTTTCGAGTCACTTTTAAAATCAGTCACATATAAAGAACATCTTGAGAATTCTCGAAAAAATTACCTTCACAAGAAAATGCGAGGAAAGATCCAGTCCTGTTACTCCGAATCATCCCTTACATGTTGTATCTAAAATGAAAACTTCAAACCAAAGTATCTTTTGCTTTTCTTCTTCACCTTTGTTTCATCAATGGGTAATTGCCACTTTATGCAGGTTGAGGAAAACGTTCCCGAAACAAGTTAATTGGTTTTATATATACAGTAGGATAGTGTACTGAAATAAAAATCGTTTTCAGAATGATTTACTAGCTACCATAAAACCAAATAGTGCATTTTTCAATATGCCCACCTATTGCTTTGATTATGCTGTGAAGTCTTCCTCTGAAACTTTCAGTTGAGACGCGCAGTTTCTCTCGAGGAGTTTTGTCTCATGCCTTCTTTTAAGGGCGACTTCAAATCGTCGTCAGGGGCGTGCGACGATGCGCAGACTTGGCTCCAATATTGACCAAACACTGAAGTCCAGGGATTCAAATCAGATGCAGCTGGAGGCCACATTGGCGTTTACACATTTTCAGACTACTGCCGAAGGTTTTAACAACAAATTCTGTCTGAAACATAAAAACAAGACATCAGCAATTAATCGAGTGTCATTTTTTTAGAAAGATTAATATCAGTAGCCTTTATTTTAAATTGAAAAATAGTCCATGGATTTTTTTCCCCACCCTGTGTTTTAAACTTTCTGTTCACAAACTACTTGAGTACGTTTACTGAATAGAACTTGTTGGGCAGTCATGCAAGGCGAAATGCAAATAACTTTCTCCTAAATACTCTATATAGAAAACCTTTAGCTACATCTTTCTGCCAAATAAGTTGCTCGTTCTGCAAGTGACTCAGGAATAAAAATAGTTCAACTGCAACAATAGGTGGAAATGAAATTATGAATGAAATAGAACTGTATTCAAAATGAAATTTTACATCGTTCAGTACCAGTTCAGTTTCACAGTCGTAAGTTTATCCGAGTTCAAATGTCAAATTGGTAATCGCCATTCCGGAGTCTTTTGTAGACGCTGTATACTTTTTCACAAACATTAAGATTGTTCTTTTTGTTCGCTGAACATCGTGAACTTCCGCGCACTTTTTTTTTCGACAGAAAAACAATCTCTGTCAGAACTGGCGGAGTTATTTACCTATGGGGAAATTATTATTCACCCACGCGTACACGGACATTTTCTTTCAGAAAAAAGTGATTCGCCCATGGAGACCATTCCATTTCGTTCTATAATTTACATTACGAGAGCTTAATGAGTTTAGGTGCAGCGATATTCTCGCTCCTCCAGTGCAGTGCCTCAAATACTTCAACAACGAAGCATTCGAATCTTTGGCATTTTATGATTTTACCGATACACACGACACTTCGGTATAAGAAGTGATGATGGTGATATAGTCAGGAATGAAACTAGAAATTGATCATAGTGCCTATATCATCAACGAATGATACGTTCACGTTTTTGTACAAACACGGTCATTGATCTGTTTACAGCTTTTAGTAACGCAATTGTTTAGAACGTAAATGCGGCTCAAGTAGGTGTGATAAGGACTGAAGTTCCTGGGATTTATAATTTACCTCTAGTAACTATTATGAACGATTTTAAACTGATTAAGAATAACTGACTGATTCAAGAAATATTTCAGTGATCAATACTTTTGATTTATGGGAGCTCGGGAGATAACTTTGGCGGTAGTGGCTTCAATTGGTTTCCGCACTTCAATAGCGTTAAAAGTTCATCGAAATTTTCTAAAGCAGAATGTTTTAACAGCAGAGAATAAATTTGAATCCTTCAAAATTTAAAAAATGCATTTTTTCAGTTTTTATTAACTTAACTTATGTACGAAATTGCAGTCAATGCGAAAACTGAAAAGCATACGAGGGGCGGCCTGTCAGAAGTTTTTTGCACAAAAATAGTACTGAACACTCTTTGTTCAAAAATATTTGCTTCACGTAACATTTTGAGCTTCGCGAAGCATGATCAGTTTTGACGTGAAGTTATTCGAAGTAATTATAGGATCAATCAGAAGCGTAGCACATAATACAAAAGAGTCAAAAGAAGCTAAGGTGGAATATTACAAGTCTGCCGGTACTGCTGCATGCTCTTGACAAGACAGAAAGGCAAAGTCAATCTATACGGAACCCGATATTTACTTAGCTGTTTGCGTTCATCTCATTCATTTCTAAAGCCATAAAAGAGATGTTATTAAAAAAAATGTTTTCGACTTCATGTATTTACGCAAAGTTAAAGTTTTGGGGTTCCAACCTGGACCAGTCTACGCATGAACGTGAGCCAGAGGTACCAATTTTCTGATGAGTCGAATGCCTCATGTCCTCTTCCTTACGAAATTATGCCTTTACAGCAGGATGTAGCTAAACCAAACCTGGAACTTTCTATTTTGGCATAGTTTCTGCAATGAAACATGGCTGCTCATCAGTAACGATTTGAGTTCGAGTGTAGGGAATTCTCGCATGCTCAATCGCTGCTTTGAGTCGTAGCGTCGTAGATTCCCTGCAACGATTAACGTGATGTTTCGAGCTCTTAAGTTCATTCTATGCTCCAAACTTTTTCGAGGCCAAAAAGCTAGTGTCATTTACTTTCTTTAATTGTAAGGCGACAACGCTTCTTCGCACGATACTCATTTAACGCAATTTTCTACGAAGAACACAAATGACGAAAAGCAGTAGAAATAGCTAATAGAGCCTTGCACAGCTCGGATTTTGAAAACCTTAATAACTGTGGAGCACATTGGTAGAAAGTTGAAAGTTTACACCCTCTCTCTATCGCACTGTCGCCCTCGAGTAATTCGAACACATTTTGCCTAAAAAAACGGAATGTTCCTTCTCATGAACTCATAGAGTTCCTTACGCTATGATATGAATTCAAGGCGGAACATGGGTGTTAGCATAATGAAGACAAGCTCTTAGTTGTAAGAACTTTTAGCTTAATACGAGTTTCATGTACGCCGTCTAAACTTTGATGGTCCTATGCTGAAAGAAAGAAACTATTAAGACCGAGCACATCAGATTCGGTTTAATACATGAAAATGTGCTAAATTCAACGATGATGATAATAAGTCTAATTGTTTGCAAATAACCATGAAGTACCTGAAAATTCTTTCACCGCTTTAAAATCTGGATTATGATCATTATGATTGAATCACAATTTTTCAAGCAATATCTTAAATGTCACTCTCGTTTAAATTCTCAACTTTCATTCAGACTGAGCACAGCAAAATTGTCTCGCGTAACGATGATCGACTGTAGCCTAGCACTCAAATAAGTTAAGCACTCAAATAAGCACAGACTTTATGAGACATAAAATCGCTAAATTTCAACGTTAGTGGAGGCTTGGTCATAACACATATTTTATGACCATTCAATACTGGTCCACTGCGCATTACAGAGAATTCGAATTGACATGACACTGCCGTTTGTTGGATTATTATGGAGCGTCATGACGCGCGGCGGACCAATCCCATGAAATCGAAAGTTCATTTCAAGGATTATAAAAGGAGAATAACGAGGTATTAGAAGCTCCATTAAAATGAGTTATTGCGAAAATCCTATCGAACTTGGAGATTAATGCTTTCTCTCGATGAAAGGAACATGAAACCACTGATATTGTAAAGAACTACGACAGTGGAAGGTGATCGCGAGGATGAATAACATTATTTACGCTCGTAGAACACAGAATTTCATTTGCTGGTAGTGTGTAGGGATAATGTAAAACTATACTCTGAACCATGTAGCAAAGAATCATATGCTAAGGTAAAACAAGAGGAGCAATGTGTGTTTTCTAATAATTTGGCGGGTTGCATATCAATTTAATCATCATCAATGACAACCAGCCAAATTCTTAACTAACCCACTAAAGATGATTTTGAAAAGAAGGGATCGTGACGAGAGGAAGCATCACCTCTCCATGCTTGTCTTCCCCGGCAAATCATAAAATAGAAAAAACTTTTATAGACCCAGGATAAACTTCCCTGCTCTCAAACATCTAATGTTTTTATTTTGAAGTCTCTTCCAACTTACTATTTAATCCTCGATATCCTTAAGCCGAAGAGACATTTTGAGTTCCCCTTTGCAAAAGATTATGGAACATTTATAAAGGGGTGATTTTCGACCAATAGCTCATTCTGAGTACTAGAATATTATCTGCATATTCATTCAGTACTCGTTGTCTGACCTGTGAACTAACTGAAAGGAAGTTATTCAAGTTGCATGGCTTGTAACATTACTGGCTGTTTTATCGGGCAATGAATAGTGTCATCTCGTTAAGGAAACGCAAATGTTTCACACGAAAAAATAAAGAAGAATAGAAAAAACTCGTGACCTATGATTTTTCTGGTTAGTTATGAGCACGCTTTTGAGCGTCACAGTTTTCACGATAATTCCATAACATGTACGGTTCATCCTTCGTACATGAAGAAATTCTTATGATGTGCTCAACCCACGAAGACGTCTAAGGAAAAATGAACTCTTCCCCCGACCAGCAGTCGTCATCTCTGCCCTCGCGGCAGTCGGCTCTCGCCAAGGCTGTGCAGCATCAGGACATTACAGCGCCGCGCGCACTAGAAAGTTTATGCCTTCTTTCAAGAAGGGTTTACGAAGCATTATGGGGCATTAGGAGAGACGTTACGAAGCTCTCTTTTCAAGCGACCACAGCACCACAAATATGCGCGAAGCTGAGCCCACGCTGCTCCATCACTGAAATATTTCATCCGCGTCGCCTTTGATTTGCATCAAGCTCAGCAGGGAGGCCAGATTTGCTCTCGGACACGCCGTCATCTTCAGCATCAATTACAGTCAGAACTCAAACTCATATAACATCGTCTTATAAAGTAAAGATTTCTTTATGTTTGCCAGTAACTTTCGTCACTAGGAGGGCATCGAGATTACTCAGTAGTGCATTGAAACTCTCACTTCGATTATTAATTTCAAATTTCGTTGTGCTTTCAACAGGACCAATTTTTCTCTGTTTCAGGTATTCCTTTCTTCTGCCTTATAATGTTCATTTTATTTTTTTACTGTGTCCTTAGCACTACTGAAAAACTAAAAGCCTTAAATCATTGAGCATTTATCTAACACGAAAAAGATACCAAGCTCCTCTACCACAGAAATAATCTAAAAAGTTCGATGAGAAATGCAGAATTAAATGATAAATCTTAATTTCCAGCAAGAGCATGTAACCAGATAACGAAACAGTTACTTGAGCTCATTTGCCATCAATGCGCCCCGAGTTCATGAGAATAACATCTTCTCGTTTATTCTGAATGATTCCATTTTTAAGCAATCCATTATCTTAAAATATCAGAAACAGTTCTCACATAGAACATTCAAGCAAAATATTTGAGAGAATTTTAAGCTAGAAATTACGGATTTATTCCGGTTGAAGATGACTGAAAGTTATACCTGTTGATTAGTTACATTAGAACTCACCCAGACGCTATGTTGTTTGAAGCCGGCTGGTGATCTGGTTTCCTGTGCGTTTTAGGAGAAAAATTCTTTACAGAGATTTCTAAAATCATTCTGAAATCCTTAAAGCTCTAGAATAATTTATAATTCTTTGTCAGTGCGCATGAGCGCTCATTCGCTCGTCAGCGGGTATGCGCGCACTAGCGCTGGTGTGGTGTGATCTCGCGCGGATAAATTGTGACAATATCCACTGGTGACTGAAAGTGCAAGTGGCTAAAATCATATTTCACACATCTGATTATAAGTCATTGTAAACTTATGGTTGAAATCTAAACAATGATGCCTGGTATGACAGCGCTATTAAGAATATAGCATTATTGAATTTTCGCTCGGAATTGGTCTTGAGAACAAGCAAATTACCACGTTCGTAGCGCAACAGCCGGAATGTGTTTGACTCGCCAAGTTTTCTTGCAAAAGCAGGTAGCTGAGCAGATGAAGCCATCACACGAATATTATTGTGGCTCCCCTTTCCGCTCCTAAACTGCACGGGAGAAGCTCTGGTAAAAATTAAATTAACAAAGATTGATTTCTCTATGCTTAGTAGTGTCAAGAATTTTTACACACATAAGCTAAAACTAACCCACAACGACATAAATGTTATAAACTAAAATTAGCACAAACTAAATCATCATTTCCTTCATCGAACTACATTTATCTTTGAGGCATCCACATTCTTCACTATATATATATTTATAGAAGATTCATAATGGAATATCGTTTACGAAAATGCGTCTTCAGTTGACATCAGCCATTTACTAAGAAGGATAGATGTCTCCATGATTTCTTATCTTTCACAGTCAACACACCTCGTAAATATAGGTATTGAAATAGAAATGATAATCACGAACAAGGCCTCAAATCAATGCATGGATAAAAAGACAGTTACTTCTAAGCTTTGAAATATTCTAATTCTCAAATTCAGTTTACTACCTTCATTTAATTTAATTATATTTGATCTTAAAACAAATGAAACATTTTTTTGTTATATCAATTGAATTCTGCACTTTATAAGTGGTACTTTTTATTGCAAATAACTACGAAGGCATTCTTTTCCACGAATTACTAACGACAGTTAACATCATAATTTTTCCTAGCATCAATTCATTACAAGGACAACATAAGAGTGCGCAGAATTTCAATAATGTAAAATCGTCAAAAGTGCAGCACACACACTTTTACGTTCCCGTAAATGCATCTAGATTTATTACAGTTAATTCCCTTTTTGAACCCATTTAGTAATAAGTAGAGCTAATAATTCATTGTAACGTTAAGAGACACGTCAACATACATTAGACACAACAATGTTGTAACTTTAATTGGTAAATTGGTGGACCAAGGCTCGAGGTTTGAGGAACTTGGTCGACGCTTATCTTCCCAGCGCCCCAAGAGGCCTATGGAGGGAGTGTACGGCGAGGAGTAACAGCACAGCTACATGTCTGTCGTCCTGGTTATGGCCGGGGTGAGCAGGAACTTGGCCCATTTCAGCGCAAGACGATGCTTAAAAATTTTTAAGCCAAAGTAAAAAAAAACGGTGCTGAAAATCCTGGAATTTTTGTCGGTTATAGTGAGAAAGCATTTAGCAAAAAATTAACGGAAAAGGGTACACAATTACAGAGGTTGTATACTACATAAGCTTGCCAAAGAAGAGGAGTGAATGAGTACGGACTCGTAGGAATATCAGCGCAATTATGTTATAATTGTTGATTGATTTCCTTAGAAATTCATTAACAGTTGATTCGTGACAGCGATGATGTATCTGGTTACTAGAACAAAGTACTCCCATATGTTGACCCAGACGTAAATCACTTCAACGTACTGTACCCAGACTCGAACAATAATTATTATGAGCATTACCTGTGTCTAACAATTCAAAATTTCAAACACTTTCGCACAGTGAAGGAAGAAAATATGTCTCTGCTGTGCTAAAATATTACATCACTTTTCCCTAAAATGGACGAAAGAAACTGCAAAGTTACCTAATTAAATTGCACTTGCGATATACTTTAGCTTACTGAGAGCTGGCTGAGCAGTGCAACCATTAATGTGATAAACATGCCATAATACCGAGCATTCCATTATTTAAGGAAAGATGTCCAACACGGTAGTTAGGGGCTCAAGAGCCTTTATCTCAAACAGACTTTATAGTAAAATCATTCATGAAAAGATAGCTAACCTCTAGTACAAAGAAACTCTTATTATCGAAACCAAAAAAAAATAATAAATGATTCCTCATTGACGCAATCTATGGACCTCCTTCTTGAAATTTTCAAGCCTTCATTAACGAACTGAGGAACTTCAGCGAGTCTCTAAACTAACCCCACTATGACGGTACTATAATTTGTGGAAACTTCAACCTAACCTTGTTGAATAAGGGAAATTGTGAAACATTCCTAACTCCTTTAATTTAATTGCTACAATTAAAATCTTCCCCAACCCTAATAAGTATACCATCTAGAATATCTATTGATTCCTTGTTACTAATTGACAATATATTCATGATTTATTCAACGGATATTTTCGAACTAATCAGATCATTATCCATTATTAGTATTTGAAAAGAATATCTCTCATGAGAAAAATTTAAACTCAATTCAGACCCATTTATACCGCTGCATAAATTCACTAACCCTCAACAACATGTTTGAAACCCTCTAAAACCGAGTTCAACTACATTTTAAATAAAATACATATTGATAAAGTTATCACCGACCTGACAAATATGTTAAAGAGCACATACAACTCATGCAGTCCAATCATAACCCGTACAGACGAAATTATTTCTATCATGGAAATGCGTCAGGTTTACTTAAGTAATTTTACGTCGAGAAAAAAATTCCTTTTGAATTGTACCCAAGATTCAGAAATTATGTCCCTAGCCAAATTAGAGCTTCGAAAAAACTGTCTCTCTGGAAAATTCCCCTATGTCAAAAATGAAACAAAATTATGTGTGTCTCATAAATTCTTTTTACAGACCAAAAAATAACTCCTGAAATTAAAACTATTCTACACGATACTGTTTTATTCCACGATGAGATAGACTATGAAATACATTCAACTACTTTCTTAATATAGGAAAAAATTACTTAAAACGTAAACCATTTTTCCTGATTCCACTTCCGCTACCTTGTAAACTCAAACTTAAACCACTCCATCTACCTAGCTCCAGCAAACGCTTCAGAGGTTTCAAACTGCATTAAAGCTCTAAAAAATAAGTCATGGAAAAAACACATTTATAATTAAAGTTCGAAAATACTTAGCTCCTCTGTTATCACCTATTCTTTCTTACATTACAAACAAATCCTTCTGTTTCGGCACCTTTCCTTATTCATAAAAAATTACATAAGTAACTCCGGTCTTTAAAAGCTATGACAAAATAGGCACCCTTAACTTTCCACCAATTTCCCCATTAAAAAATAAATTGCCAAGTAAATAAATTTCAAGAGTAACTCCGATCTTTCAGAGCTATGACAGAACATGCGTCCTTAACTGTAGGCCAATTTCTCCATTGCCGAACTTTAGTAAATTTGTAAAAATTTATAAGTATAAAGAAGTATTCTCTCAAGTACAGCGTAATTTCTTTATCTATGACAAGCAATTTGGCTTTTGAACCTAAAAATCAACGGCTCAAGCCATTCATAATCATCCACAATTTCTCTATTCACACATTGATGAGGGAAAGCTAATATTCTACATTTTTCTTTATTTTAAAAAAGCCTTTCATTGCGTAGTTCATAACATAATTTGTGCCAAGCTATACCATTACGGCATAGGAGGTCTTCTTCACCAATGGTTTGAATCCTACCTCTCAAACCGTAAATAATATGCAGTAATTGGTGCTTCTCAAAGCTGCAAAATATAACCCATGGAGTCTTTCAACGTTCTGTTCTAGGGCTTCTTTTTCTCATCTTTGAAAGCGATTTCGTAAATTCAAGATCTTTTTTAAATACGTTCTGTTTGCAGACTACAGTACATTATATTTAAGTTTCTCCCATGAAAACACCATGAGTGTAGCAATGCAAATAAATCAGGAATTCAGCGTTTCGCTCTCGCTCATAGCAAATTAAGTCAATATAAACGTTTATGAGACTAATTATATACTATTCTCATACAAAAAAACGACATCGCTCCTTAGTATTTTGATTTGCAGTGAAAAAATTAAAGAGAGCGACAACTACAAATGTCTCAGAACAATCCCAGACGAAAATTTTACCTTCAAAAATGGTATCAAACATATATGAATAAAACTGTCCAAACCCAATCGAAATTTTGCGAGAAATCGAGCACATCCAACCAAGAAAAACACTTGCTATTCTCTACAGCGCACTAATGCTTCCATACATTCAAAACGACATTGAAACCTGACATAGCACAAACAAAAATAAACTTAATAAGATATTCACTTAACAAGAAAGGCTTTCAGAGCTATTTCTAGCATTGCATACATAGGCCACACAAATTTTAATTCAAGGACTTTCAATTCTGACGTTCCCCAATTTTTACCGATTTTCTCTTGGAAACAAAATACTTATTACTAACGATAACTCTGACTTTCGACATGAAATTTTTGCTAAAACTGCCCACCATGACTACTTGGCAAGAAATAGAAATGTCCCTAAACTCCCTTATTAGTCATTAGCCAGACCTCAAAACAGCTTTCCAATTGCTATTTCCTAGATCTTGAATTCCTCAAATCCATTAGCAATGCCTCCACCAACTCGATCTTCAAAAGTAGGCTTCAAACTTACATGTTTTCCAATTAATAGGTGAAAGGAAAAAAAATAAAACTAAAATGAACAACGGAAGCAAACTTAAGGAGAAAACAAAATATCGTTTCTGAACACTATCTTTCACCATAAAAAACGGGAAGGAAAGCTTTAACCGAAAAGTTTCCATTAAACCGTCATCTGATGAAAAAACATTGGCCAGATTATCAAAATGTACCTTCTTAGCATATTTGTCTTACATGGCCGATTTGTTTGGAGGTCGAAAAAAGTGCGCTAAGTTATATACCATAGCTTACGGCAGAATTCATTCATCTCTTGATAGGTTGCCAAAAAAGTTTTGCTCATTTAGACCACATTGCAAACATTGTCATTGTGCAACTTTGTGCTCTCTGTGGCAGAGGGGTTAACACGTATGAGGAATTTATCCAATGAAACATGTAAAAAGTATATCTTTGTTCCATTCGTTATACATCTTCAAAAGGCCTAGCTCTTCCGTGAAGATGTCGAATGTTCGAATCCCGGCGCTGCGCTGCGATTTCCCCGTTGGGTACAATGGAAAATCCAAGCACAATACCCCACTCAACCCAGATGTCAGAAATGGGTACCTTTTTACGGGGGAAACCGTCATGGAGTCCTAGAGTTAGTTGTGAGGCATTTGAAAAACCAATATACGAGATGATATGTATCAGGCTTCACTGGAAATAAAGTATCCTTAGATGCTGATGTGTGTTTTGTTTTGTTTTTGTTTCTTCGCCTCAAAAACAGTTAATATACTTGCGATAAATAATTCTGTCAAAATCCCAATTAGTTGACGCTACCGCATGAGCACCAAAATTTTTTTTTTCAAGAGCGATATTGTCGGTTATTGAGAGATCGCTTGCAGGGAAATCTGGGGTCAAACATGTGTTCATAAATATTTCAAATATTTAATATTCTTCATTCATACAGGACTTATATTTTTTAACCTCATAAAGAAATTAGTGATCAACGTTCAGCAATGGCCAAGCTATTCCCCTCATAAAAAAAAATGTTGTGGCTGAGTTACTGCCGGCACTCAGATCTCAGAACCATCATAGCCTGCATCGGTTATAAGAACTTGAATCTATCAGAGATCGGTTTCGAACTTCTCGCACCGTCAAGTTTAAATGGCGTTTGATCCTAACACCGTTAATGCATAGATCAGATGTAATGAGACAGCGTTTACAAGGCTGACCCATAAAAAAGTACACATTGAACAACAGCTAACCACAATATTGATTCACATTGTTGTTAGAAGTTATGAGTTAATTCGTTTAACGTCGATGTAGTAATAATGCTTACTATTTTGTTAGATCAAGAACTTTTTCCACGCCCTGTACAGAGAGTTGCAAGCATACAGTACGTAGGGCGAGTAACTCAAATTAGTCAGTGAATATATTCGTAAATGACCACAATGCGTTCACTGCCGCGTGCCTCACTGGTGGCCACTCAAGAGATTTTCAAAATGCGGCTGACCTTTCATTGGCTTCGAACTCAATTTTCATGAATACGTAATTAAAAGGTTAATGCCAACACGATATATATAATGTGCTCGAATGTCATTCTAATATTGAATACTAATATAGAAATCAATTTCAGTTGATTGCTAAACTTTTGTTTAAATTGCCGCGTATAACGTGTTGAGAAAATTCCAGCGCAGCAGCACAGATAAAGGAAATGAACCTTTTGGGTGTTGTTGAGCGCAGCAAGCCCCCGTAATCGTGATGCATTCAGTTGCACTCGCACTCCAGCGCCAGTAACCCAACATGACAGCAATGGTCCGAACGCGTCCTAAAATGAGGGCAAATCACGGTAACGTGAACACGTCCTGGGCATTGAAACAGTTATTTGAGAAGGAAGGTTATGAAACATGACAAAAGTAGGAGAACAAAGTTAAAGTTGCTGAAAAATAGGACATTAGTGAACAGTAAAAGAAAGTTAAAGAATTCATACATTACTCCCGGGACCTCACATTTTCTCCCTGGGATTGCTATTGTAGATAAAATAGTTGCATCCTCCTGAGAGGGCCCAACGCTGACAAGAATATACTCCAGCATTGCTACGATCTTTTCACCAAAAAAGGTTAACAAATACCTTCTATGAGTGTGGCATAATGCTTCTTCGAACAACATCACCAACCAACCTTAAATCTTCCTAATACCGGGGAGTGCTCCGCGGGATTTCGTATAAATGTTTTCAACAGTAATACAGGTTGTGGTCCACGTCACACTCGACGTTAAAACATGTCTGCATGAGAGCGAAATGAGGACCTCAGTGCTGCATGAACCAGTTAGGTATGTACTATAGCTGTTCGTGTACGCCACTTCGACAGTCAGTTTTTGTGTTCCGGCTCGTGGCGGCTTTTGCCGTGCTGCAGTTGTCGCTTTATTTAGTCCAAAGAAAGTTGCTTATTCGTTGTGAAATAGAACTGTCGCGTAAAATTTTTGTTTTCCAAAGAAATTAATCATCTATCAAATTTTTCTAGCTCGATGGTAACTAGAAGCTGTTTTTTTTCCAAATTAGGTAACGCAATTTTTAATAATTGACTCATAATTTTTTAAAAATTAATTCGATTGATTTCATTTTTTATTGATTCATTCATTCAATTTCATTCAATTCAAGATGAACAACGGTCGTATGTGTAAAAAGACACACAATCGCCGCGTTGCTATAGAAACGAAGAACCAAATGACATCCGTCCCTCAGTGTTACATTCACTCCGAGCAAGGAAAATGAGCACTAACTGATGACTAGAACGTTTTAAGGCAGAGCTAAGGAAAACTACTTTGAATATCGCTTGAATAAATGTGTTGATGAGCATAATTTGTTTCAATGAGCACAATGTATCATTTTTAGAATTTATCAAGGTGAGAATATGAGAATGATAACGGGTGTGTGAATAACAGTTAATCGGTTCATGAGTATGAGGTATTTGCAGTGGTGCATGTTTACTTCCGTTTGAAGCTGGAGCTAATTAACCCTTACTAGCTCCTTACCTTACCCTACATAACTCGCCTTTATCACCACGTTTGATCGTCTTCTGCTATTTCTCTGTTACTGTATTATATAAAGAAGCATTCTAAACACTTTTAAAGTAATTACATCTTATTGAAACGATCCAATGCATAAAAAATAACGTTTTGACCTTAACTGTCATTTTCAACTTCTGTTAGGAGACAACGGAATACAAGTACAGTCGAAATAATAATACATCCAATTACGAACAAGATATAACAAAATTTATAATGAGAATAAAAAATAAAATTATTCAAATAAAAACTGAAGGAATGATGATTGCGGTTCAATTCAAGTCATTCATCTTTTAAAATGAACAGCGAAATCATGATCCGGAAGCTTATTTGACTAGGTGTTTGAGAAATTTTTTATAATCATTCAAGATTACACCTCTCTACATGAGAGCAGACGGCAGAATGAGGTTTGGAAAGAAACTCCTGCCGGCACGCTCTGCAACACGCTCACCAGGTCTCGATGGTCGAGCCCACGTATCGCTCACAGTGCTTGGCTATATTTATAAATGATGGAGGAAAGTTTGTCTTTCGGAATTTTATCTTTTAAATTTAAATTGCGGCCCTGTTCCGTACATTTTAATTTTTGCATCCAATGTGTGTTACGTAAGTTTAAGAAGTAAGTTACAGTAAGTTTAAGTTTCTCTGACTACTCCTCAGAAAATAGGCAAAATAAGGAACTGTTTTCTAGAAACATTAAGTATGGTAGGTGAAAATATAATTAATTATTTAATACAAACTTTACAAATTAAGCCCTTGGTACAAGAATCTACTTGTCTCGATTGTAAACTGTTGAGACTAAAAGCTCGTGAAAATCAAATGTCTTATCGATGGCATAAAATGTAAGATTGTTTTAACATTGCTTATTTTAAATCTAGATACTCATACGCTAAAAAAAACGTTGTTTCTAGGCCTGTGATCGTCTGCCAACGAAAAATGAAGCTTTGTAATCAAACGTTCACATGCAGGCCTAGGAATCAGTATTTCAGCTTTTTTTGCATCTTTATTTACAATCAACTGTGTTACAACAATAACGTCACGGACTTATAGTCTAGGTTCTACATTTCATCTCCTCCATAAGGAATTGAATTTTTATTGCATTTTTGTAGCAATAGTTACTCCGTCTCACTCGCAGCTTCTTGGGTTAAGAACCCTTTAAACAGTTCATTTTATCCCCCCAAGCCCCGATTCCCTACTCCTCTTGGTAGAGAACAATTCTTTTTGAAATTCCATTTTTTGGCAAGTAGTGGAGGAAACTTGAGAAGCATATATAACACAAATTAAACTCGAAATTGTTCTAGTTAATGTGAATAGAATTAGGTCCCCTTTCAATTATAAAGACAAAATTGTAAATGCATGTTCTCTTCGTTATTCATGATAATTGATAATAGTGTCGCACAGTGGACGTCTGAGTACTTGAGTTCGACGATTCTACTTAATTCCCCCTATATGAGGAATGAGGAACTCTCACTATCATCAGTGATGCAGAATATATTCAAAGTTTCAAGACCAATCAACATCTTTCCACTCCATCTCATTCGGGTGTCCGCTCTCATGCACGAAGGTGAGACCTTACCGTTTAGTTAAATGAATGTTCTACATCTGGTCCAATAAATAAGCCATCTATGAATTTTTACTTATGTTAATAAATGGACGTTTTCTCAATGAGATGCAATCAGCACACCCCTGCTGTAAGTGTAGAGCTTTTATTAAGTTATTCGTTTAAAAAAAACGAACGCATCGTCAATATGATGCAATCAGCACACCCCTGGTATAAGTGTGATGTTCGTATTCTTATTCAATTACATCAAATATTTCACATTGATATAATGTTTGGAGTTGGATGCATTTTCATTAAAAATTGACTTGTTTTCTTCTGTATTTTCCCAGAAGTTGAGAATGACCATTGAAGTTGAAACGTTGTTTTTCACAAATTGACTCATTTTAATATGATATGACTTCAATAACAGCCTTTTCTCTGTTTTCTTATTTACGAAAAACACTCGGAAAATGTCAAGTGATTTAAATATATCAATATCTCAAGCATAATGTACTGTAAAGTGGGCTTTGACCACGCTAAACCAGCAATCGATTTGACTTGCTTCGATAAAGAATTTTTACTTCGGCAGCTCACTATAATCCTTCAACTAGTTTCTTAGGGCCACCGATTTTATATCTATTCTGGTAAAAAATCGACTGCAAGTATTCGAATCAGTTGCCTGACCCTCGTGATCCTCAGGGTTCAGTCTCTTCGGGGTTCATTGAATGTAGTTCCGTTAATCAATGTATGTACATTTTATTTTGTGACTGTTCGTGACTGACTTTCTCGTAATTTTATTATGTTCACGTGTTATTTTATGTTTTCACCAAAAATACATGACATTTAAAGTCTCAACTACTGAAAGTTAATTGCCTGTTTTATGTATCCATTTACGAGCAACTTTTAACAACTTTGAAGTTGTCAGTGTTTTCTTTTTCCAGAGATTACATGAAAGGGATCGCTTGCTGTTTTTGATTTGAAATTTACCTTAGCTTGTACGTATGCCAACAACAGCTATAATCCAGAACTTTGAGATAGTATTTTGATAGGACGTGTCTGCCCCCGATTTTTGGTCGTGTGAAACTTTCGTCAACCTGAAACCCTGAATAGTTTCAAGCAGACAGCAAAGTTGTTACACTATCGTTGCATTGAAAGACATCTCATACATGAATTAAATATTAACTAGGAGGAAGAAGTTTCAGATGAAATAAAGCTCATTGAAAAAAGTTTCAAACCAAAAGAAATAAACGTTGCCTTCAAAAAATGAAAACGGATAAGATATTCACTTGTAAGCCATTCATTTACAGATTTTAATTCAACGGTGCAGTCTTAAAAAACGATGAGCTTAAATGAACCTCCCAACCATAAGAGCTATCTTCAGCATCTGAAACAACCCTAAAGCATGCATGACAACTGAATTAAATGGAAAAAATTCATAATACAGCAGACTTCACAATTTGACAGATGAAGCAAATTTGAACTTCAGCTAAAACTGTTTTTTCTTCCACGATAAAATGTGATTCTCAAATACCGAAAATCTTTTTGACCAGAGGTAGTAGCGGTTATCTTGAAATATCCAATTGAAAAAGAAAGCCGCATTTCTAATCACGAGAGCGCACAAAAAATTGCAAAGGGAAGATTTGTTCTGAAACTCCTTTCAGCATCCTCTGACTCACGAATACGAAAGGTCCTCCTTGAAGACCCGATGTACTCAGTCGCACGACGTTCGCTACGATATTTGCGCACAATTCACCAGGGTTTAACTTTAGGGAGCTTATCCAAATAATAAGACGACGGAATATTTTAGCTGCAGATCTTTGTATGCTGTAAAGGAATACACGTAAAAAGTCAGGATAGAAGTATAACCATGTCTTTCCTTAATTTTTTCAGATTTGTAGCCAAAGCACAAATAACAATTTTGTCTAAAATTTGTTACAAGGTAACTGCAAAAAAAGTCAAGGTTAAAAGGTTATAAAAATTATTGATTGAGATGCCAAGAAGTCAAGATTAAAAGCCTTCATTGTAGAGTGTGAATTGTAGTCTCTGGCCAACAATGGGTTGATGCTATTTACTTTGAAGCGGAAGCTACAAAAACTAAAAGAACCCGTAACCAACTCAGCGAATATAAGCGGTTAAAAAAATCGAGCTTTGAAATTTGTCATTTTGACAAGTGTTCATGGAATTCAGAAACAAGATGCGATTGTCTTCTTTGGTTCCCTGACGAACTGTATATCTGGGTGCTTCGTATTCAAATAATTAAAGAGAAGGCAACAGTTGGGAAATAATGTAAAAGTATCGTTGATATATCGTTTACGAGAAACGGGCCTATACGATTCTCGACAAGGTACAGTTCTGAGTTCCAACCATTTTTGTTCATGAAGGGAGTAAATTTAATTCATTGTTAGACTTTGCACATTGCGCACCTTCAGCAGGTGACGCTACATTCAAAATCTGATATCAGATGGCTACCATGGGAAATTGATGAAAATTCTATCATGTTAAACTGTACTATCGTGCTAATTGTTCATATACCCAGTCTAACTTTTTCGCCGCCTGCATGTATGTTTTCCCCCGTCTAAGCGATTTAATCGCTTAGGCGACGAAAATCATGCATGCAGGCGGCGAAAAAGTTAGACTGGCTATTAAAATTACATCTGAAATTATTGATTTGGAGGCTCAATTAAAAGGCCAAAAACTTTTTCTTGGAAACTGGCAAGTTTTTTGTGGACGGCCCTAGAGTTGTTTCTTTTTCTTAGTACTTTAGGAGTTACTTCTGTTCATGGTCGCAGTTTTATGAGGTACGCATTTTCCTCCGTTCTACATCGGGAAAATCTATACATCTACCATCTACAAATCTCAACCAGGGCAACCGAGTATCTAAAAGTCGGTTTGGATGTTTTCTAGCGGGATTGGTAATTTTGGTAATAGTTTATTGATACAATGAGTTGATAGAGAGAAATGAAAGAAATTAAGAATATGTTAATGCTGTCACAGTTCTGCACTTCAGACAAAATTATGTCCTTTCACTGTATTCTGCACCTGTATTAACATTTTAAACAAACATTATCTGCTATTCCCTTTTACGTGCCATTTACGATTTTTTTCCGAGCATTGGTAAATTTTGAAGTATTTGCCTCCATTCGAGTTCTTGAGAGGGATCAGTTAAATCTGTTTCAAGCAAAGAACCACTGTTCGAACGAGCAACCTTGATCTTCTGCACATTTCTCAGTAGCGAAGACGACTGTATTTTCACCCTAAATAAAGTTTCTCCTGTATTCAAATAAAATTGGTTTCACTTACTAATTGAGAATATGAGGTTCTTCAAATGAGGAAATATGTTCCAGTATTTTGTGTCCTCACACAGTACATGTTATTTAAATTTTAATGCTTCATAAACACTGTTATCACATAATTTGTGTGTTATTTGACGTTGAACGGCATTTTCAATGCACGTATTATTCATTTGCATATAAGGTATCCAGCGGTCCCGAAGCTCGAGCTGCTAAGAATTTCCTAGGACATTTCCGACGGCGTGGCAACAGACACTGCACCATACCCACTGGATGGTGCCATCAATGGCGGCCACCTCGCTTATCCTTCCAGTTATGTGAATTGATATCCTATGACACGCTACCTGCATGTACTAGACAAACTATCGTTGCTGCTAGAGCAATAGGGCTTTAAATGCAACTAAAAAAACAAGAATTAAACGATTCTTTGGATATAAGAACCTCATACCTCACAAAACATTATAGTCGCTTCTCTCACGCTGCAAGGCCGTGCGGCTGCAGGATCAGAGCTGGAGACATGTTGTCCGCACTGCTTGACCTTGCAGTCAACTTCGGCCTCAACAGCTTTGTCTCACTGCAAGTATACTCAGGCTTCTTTCTTGATGAAAAATTAAATTTTTTAGTTTAAAAGAAATACTGTCATGAGTCATTTGGAAGTAGAATGCAATTTTCGTTTTACACCAAGCTTTTCAACTAATTCAAATAATTCAATCATTCCGTTCGCAAATGTAATTTACCTCCAGCATTGAATGATCCTTTTTGTGTTACCAAATAACGTTGTTTAATCGATTTGATAACTATAATTTTCAATCTCAATATGCACCAAGTTCAATCCATTGATGACCTTCTATAGTAAAGCCTCGCGCGTGGATAAGCCCTTTTATTTGCGGCCTGTTTTTGTCTTGTTTGTCAAAATACATCAGTCAAGAGGCTTGTCAAATATAGTGAAGATGGTGTTGTTAGGTTTTTCGAGTTACTATATCTGCTGTAAATGCGATGGCTTGCCTTCACTTCACTCCATCGTTAAAATTTGTGTGTAAGAAATTACGAGTAGAGCAGAAAATTTTAGAAAAACTAACTTCTCAAAGGAAGAGAGCATTTCATTGTCAATGGAAATGCATTCAAACTAACCAAAATATAAATTTGTGAAAGGAACATCAATACTGAGTTCTATTTATTCGTTATTCCACACGCGAATTTCATCTTGAAACAAATTTTTTCGGTCACAGTCAGTAATACAAACGAGTCGAGGATACGTGGATAAGGAAATGAGAAACGAAAAGCTGAAAAGATGAGAGAATGTAAATTACAAAAAAGAAAACTATTTAACTTCTTTTTCAAATTTGCTGTAACATCATGTGAGAAAGCTAGTCTCATTTTTTTCAACCCGTTAAATTAGCGCAAATAGATGATAGTCGTACATTATGGAATATTTGACGCGTGCTACAAAAAAAGAAGCAATATTGAGCTCAAGCTGCTTTGTTGTGGCACAAAGTCAGTCACTGGCTGCAGTTGTGCCACAGCGTCAGACGGGCTCATGAAATTATACGCATCTCCACATGATCACAGATATTAACGAACAGCAGGAACGGCGAGGCAGCGCCTATGTTTTACGGGGAATCGTGATGCGCTTCAAAAATACGAATGGAACTCTCCGTAAAAGATTTGCGGTGCAAACTCTAACGCAATGAATCATTGTCAAATTGAATAAAAGAGCTTATTCGTCTTCAAAATTACGTATGGTTATTCAGTACTTAAGTTTCAATGAGGGTGGAAAAGAAGATGTTTTCCGATTTGTAATTATTTACCGTATGCATTTTATTTCATGTTTTTTTTTTTGTTTGCAAAAAAATTATTTATGATCCTCCTAGAGATACAAATGCCTTACAGGGATGAAGCTATTTTTTCTGAAGATAATTCACAAATTCATCAAGCTTGGAATTATCCGGTTGTTTTTTTTATAGCACCTACAAAGTCTCTCTAAATAGATGAAATTAATTTCTTTAAAACTGGTTTATCGAGTGTGAATTTAGTTCGCTCTAATTCATGTTCAATAATTCATTAACTCTTTATTATTCTTCAGTATCTACACAGAAGTTTCTTGCTTTTGTCAATTTCAGAAGAGATAAAGTCAAAGACAATCGGAAAGTTCAGAGCAGTTAGGAGTTCCACCTCACATTCCTGCTGCCGCTAGGAGACGGCATCGGTAAGATTTGATTATGTCCACAAACGAACTTCGAAAATTTCACCTTCCATCGAACAGTCGTTGCCTGGTATGACAGAAGTTTTTTTCTGTGGACGTAATGCAAAGGGCCCGCAACGTATCAGCAAAAACCTACAAATCTAACTTTGCCCTGTCAGATAATCACTTGGCAGGTCGACAGCCATGGCAGTGGTCACCCAAGACGTCAAACATGAAAAGGAAATAACCAGTGATTTGTTCCACGTCAACTCAGTCCTGCATAATCTGCTGTTAATAACTTATATAAATGAAATACATTAATCATTTGCTTATCTCCTCCTTAAGTGAAAAAAGCTCCAAGAGATCTAATCCGGTCATAAAACGCCTGAGACACAGTCCCCTCCACTGTATATTGCTTGGCATAAATTTGTAGGGCGCAGTTTACTGTAATTACACAATTCATCTCTTTATCTGAGCTCGATTTAGTAACTAATTGATTTCCCCTAAAACTCTAATTTGGGAAGCAACAATTTTTTTGAAGGACACCCGTCAAGTTCATTTGAAGTCTGCACGGAGTCTAAGGTACGTGCAGATGAAGGAATAGTAACGCAGTTAAAAAAAAACGTCTTAAATATTAAGCGGGATTTCTCCACCCTAGTTTAAAACCTAGACAATTACTGCTCTTTTATGGAACGATTCTGCGACTAATGTTGCCACAACACATTCTTTCTACGTGAGGATCATAAATTCGAACTAAAAGGTCAACTTTGTCCCAGTATGACTCATATTCTAATCAGACCTCATACTAAATGTCAGATCTCATCCTAAATGAAAAATCGCCTTGTTTCTTACGCTTAATCAATGCGCGTTGTGACGTAATCGCAGATGCATATAATAAAACTGAATATTGACATACTTTGAAAAAGTACCATGGGAAACTTAAAAGTATGTAAATGAATACTCAAATTTAGAATAACGCAATCACTTGAATACAAGAATTGGACAGATAAGACTTACACTGGATCCGGGAAATTGAACGCTCGTAATATTTTTTTTAATTTATAAATTAAACGGTCCGAATGAGTCATTAACCATTTAGTTATTTTGGCATATGCACATTTACTAGTGTCTGCAATGTAGAAATTGATCAAAATTTGCAAACTCTAATTAAGTTACAGGTAGTCATGTATCTCATCCGTAATAATTGCACCACACATCTCTGAGATGTAAACCATGAGATGAAATAAAATAGTCTTTCACGCATCAAACCTCTAAATCTGATGTTTCTTGCCAGTTTATAAAATAATTAATAAAAATAAACTCCATCGCTGTTTCTCATTGTCGAGACAACGAATAAGAAGCCTAAACATATCATCGTAACAGTAGTCGCAGTCTCCTTAGTAGCTAAAATATCATGTATCTGAGAACTACGTTACATGTGTGTGCTGTAACAACCGCAGCTTGCACTAAATTGCCAATCCACGGGATTTGTGACGCCCCTCTCACAGCCATAGCTCTGAGAGAGGATAGAAGGTGAGCGGCCTGCTTTCTTCCTTGCGATATGCAAGGAAGACTTCATGCGACCTGAGGCCGCTCTCCTTTGCATCTTCATACGACCTGAGTGGCGAGAGCTAACTTTACCTAAATGGGTATTACGATCACTGGAAGGTGTTCACACTAAATTGGTTTGTGGGACCTCCAGTTTTCGTGCGACTGAAATGTGTATCCTATTTCTAATCCAACATCATATTCGTTTTTTTCTGCCAGTCAAAGTTTACATTGATCGAATAATCTTCTCATTGCCAAGATTTAAAACTCGAACTGATATAAAAACGATCTTACACTTTTTTACTGTTTCGTGAATCGTTTACTATTCAACAATGTTCTGTGATGCGCACTCAATTTTTTCTACCCAGTTTCACCTACATCTTCTCTTACGACTTTAAACTCAGACCTTATCGTCTGCCCGTTGATTTGGTGCAGCGTACGTCACTCAAGAATTTTCTTGCACAGAATAGGCATTCAAATCAATTTTCAAACTCAAATATTTCAACCCCTATTGTTTTTCGCCTCACCTGGTGAGTGCTTACATCCTACGACAATTGCCAAGTCACGAAAAACGTTCGCCGTTACCAAATTTCTGCGTTATCACTTTTCAGTGGAAAAACATGCAGAAAACTATTTCCATTTATTCTGCGTTGTGTTGGGTTGCTTCAGTTTCATTTCTTGCTCTTCTTCTGCGTTCAATACTTATCAATCGCAACTTTGACAATTTTTGCGGATACCTTTTTAAAACCAACACGTATGTACATGTATACTTGGAGCTTGGCCCCCTCCCGCTAGGATCCTATCATGTCACTAATCAAGTTTCAATGTTGAAAAGTCGTCTTTCATGAACTTTTTTATAGAAGGCTATCACGACTCCAGCACAGACCAAGAATAGTACAATTTCAGCACACCTAGGCGTTATTCATTCTACAAGTTAACTCATCTAAATTGTGTTTGGAAAAGTCATTTTCTCGAAGATTTACTGCAGGGGTTATTTCTTATACTTTTCAAGCATACTAATCACAGCTGAAACCTTCAAGACTCTCAATGTTTACTTGCGGATATCTCTACTCGTCAAGCTCAATCCCATGAAAATCTTTCACAAGTTCGTCAACTCAAGCAACTCAATTTAGTTAAAAAAATTTTGATCGGTTTCTAATGATTCAAACTCTTTAGTATTCGGAACTTCTTAATTAAGATCGACAATTATCTCTCACTGACAATGATCCACTCCCATTGTAGCAACTGCAAACGGAGTGCTATTTTTTTTTCGCATCGCATGTCAGCTGCTATCAACTATGTTCCCGTATATGCCCACCGTTGAAAATAAATAAATGATTAAATCAAAAATACTAATCAATGATTTTGAAATTAATCCCTGAATTTTTAGAAAAAACTTTTTTAAATGCTTTTAATATTGTTAGAAACATAGCTCACAGTGATTCGTGAACAGGTAAGATATGCATTTAAATACTATATATATACGTTATTTTGCACGCGAAAGTTTTGAAGGATTTTCAAGCAAATTTCTCCTATTTTTACCAAGATTCGTTAGCTAAATATTTTTTCGAATTCGTCTATAATAACAGTCTTTTAAAAACTCAAGGTACCTTTATAAAAACTGAACCCTAAAACTTAGAAATATATTGAATTTCTTACTGTAAGAGCAACTCTTTTTGGCCTTCGTTCTTTCGTTCTTCCATTTTTAGGCCGCCATTCCCAACCACACTCGAGTAGCCACCTTGGTGCCCTTGTAGGTTTGGGCCACAAAGGCACCCCGTGTTCCGGCAATTAGTCGAAGCTCGTCTTGCTGTCCGCAAAATGCGTCCTGCGGTGTTACTGATGTAGGTCACTTGACACTTGCTCAGGGAGATCCGGTCGGTCGGAAACTCGGGTCATGAGTACATGGACTCGCCAGCATAAACATCCCACTATCTCCCATCCGTTCATTCTCACTTCCTTTGGAGAAAACTTCATCAGAATTCTAGAATTGTATTCCATTCGATCATAATTCCTGATTTAGATGTCGATAAAACTGATATTTTGGTTCCTTGTAGTTACTATTTTGTGCAAACGCTTATGGAGACAGAAACTTCTAAACATCTTTGTCAATAGAGACGTTTCCTCCATATTTCTCTGAGTTTGGTATAGAACAGTGCTTTCCAATCTATTTGTGATCATACACACCGTATCACATCCAAAATCACAGTTTCCCTCATCACCTTAAAGGAAAATTATAGTTATTGCGAAAATAATAAACTTCTTTTAACTAGAGTGAGCCTAATAGGTCGTGTTCATAGTTTGAACGTGGTTTAAACGAAAAAGACATTCATGAAAGAGAAATACCATGGAGCCAATACTCAACTGAATTCATGAAGAATAAAATCCGATTAGATTGTGAACAAATGACCCAGAGTGATATTAGAAAAATTGCAATGACGGATTAAATTAAGAAAAATTGTTGCTTGGTGGTGAAACGAGGTTGTGAGAAAGTAGAATATTGAACAATTTGGGAACCTCATCACTCAACAACAGCAAGTAAAGTTTCAAAAAACAAAATTGCAAATTCTTATAATCATTAAAACAAACTTAAAAGGAAGCTTTACAATTTAAAATAGTCAAAAATGATTTCATAGAAAACTTTAAATTACTTCTAAATAATGTTGAAGAAAGCTTTATGTGATAGATGCGCTCAACATTTGAGATTGTATTTTTCAAGTCATGAGATGATGTAATTATTATTCTACTTTGTTCTTTAGATTATGTATTTATTAGTTCGGTCATAATTCTTCGATTAAAGTCCGTTTTCATCGAGGCCCCTCCTCTCTCTTCTGCTCGCATCCTCTGTCTGCATCACGTCTGGCGCCGTTCACTCGCTGTGAGGTCGCAGCCTCAGCACCGCAACTACACGAGACTTGGCGGCGACTGATGGGAACCCTCACAGGGGGCGTGTGGTATGGTGATGTCGATGACTGGTTTCTTTATTTGTCTAGGTCTTTGAATACTCTTGAGCTAGTTTACTCAGCTGCATTAATATTACAAGCTATTCATGAGGCCCATGGTACAAGTGCTGAGAAGAATGTTGGAGGTGTACGAAAACTGATCAACTTCTGCATAAATACGTAAACAGTCAGAAGAACATAACTATGGTGAACATTTTCAGCTGTAAATGCTTTTACCTTCGTTTTCTCACTGTTCACGCAAGCTTAGGTAAATTTAATTCCTTTTCTTTTTTCTTCAATAATTCATTTATTTCTTTTAACGGTTACTTTTATGACATTACTTTTCAAAATCATCTTAAAATTTTTGCTCAGATTAAGTTATGTGAAGGGTTTTCCGCTGCTATTAATTTGGTGTGATCGACCTACTTAAGCTAAATTTTAATCCTGTTTACATGGGATACAATGCCCAGTCAAACATGAATATTAAATTATTTTTTGAGGGAGAAACGGTTCAGTAAACATTTTCTTGCTAATTTTTGCACATTAATGTAAGGAATAATACTATCACTGTTAACTAAACTCTTTTCCCAAAGAGCACAGTGCACTTTAAACATTCCTAGTTTTCCTGGATCAATTTTAAGCCTCTATTTTTCTTATCCACCGCAAGATTAGCGCTATCTGCTACACAAGATGTTTTTTTTTGTGTTGATTTATCAGAAGCGTGTGAGCATTCGTTTTGTCCATTATATGTGTAAATGCATGATGGTAGCAGTAAAGATATTCTGACACAATTTATGGGATATTTTCAACCAATTCCCGTTTGTCTATTTCTCTCGTAGGGGCTTACAATAAAGCCTCACTCGCTCCATGCTAATTTTCCGATTCGTGCTGAGAGTTTCTCGGCTCCAGCTTAATAAATTTAGAACAAATGTTATTTGAGCATCTTAATTGCCACGTTTCAGCTACCTTTTTATAAAAAGTACAGCTACTGAGTGAGTTACTGTTCGTCGCCTTCATCCAGAACTGTTTCAAAAAGTGCTGATATTGATTGCTAAATCAAATTCACCTCTACAGTAGAAGCGTTTCCCCTTCCGGCAAAACGTGCAGAAATTATATTGCCAGCTTCAGGAGTACGACACCCTCTACCAGTTTGTGAGCGAACGGAGTCTTTATCGTTCACTTTTTAAAATTTCTCCATTGAGCACTTGAATGCAATTCTAATCTGAATGAACATTTGCGCGATATTTTACTTTAAAACGCATCTAACGACAACTTCATTTCATTTATTCGCTGGTCCACCACTACGGGCGTACGAGGCAAAAATGTGACCGTTCATCAAGGATATCGAATATACAGGGCGGCTGCTAAAAATGTATACCTTTTAAAATACGAATAACTTTTAAGGATTTGGCATAGGAAACTATAACATAAAACATGCGAAAGGACAGAATTCAATGTTTTCTTATGTACCTGGTATTATCGAAGAAATGACGAAACTTGGATCCATCGTCGCGACCCAGAGGTAATTCTTCTTGGAAAATCGATTCAAACTTAACAAAATAACGATTCAGAGAAACTTCCATAAGTGGGAATCCCATTTTATTGTGAGAAACATTAATAAAGGAAATCAGGAAGAAAAGTTTCAGAACGCAGAGGAGAAAATGAGCATTTTAAATTGTAATCACTGATGGCATTTTGAATTGTATGTCCAGCAAAGTAAAATGAAAATCAAAAATTAACTCTTTTTCTTTCCAATAACACTAGTTTTATTTTCTTTCTCTGTCTGTGAATAGGGTTATTGCAATTTTAAAAGGTATACATTTTTAGTAACCTCCCCGATGACATCAAGCTTTAGATATCCTCTGAATATTGAAAAAAATGTCTTCTTAAAATGCCGATCCTACTTACAGCAGTTATAAATTTGTTATAAATTTGATTCATATTAAGGAACGATAAAACTTTCCATAATTGAGAGCGTTCAAGTTAACACAATGCGTTAACATAATTATGCAAATAAGTAAATAAATACATCTGTACATAAAACAGTTTTGATTCATTTCTAAAAAGTAAAATGTAAATACACTTTATTTAAGAGATGACGCGACATACTCAACTTCACATCATCTAGGACTGATAACTGTTTCAAAAAGCAACTTTAGCGCGACCTCGTTTGGGATTTGTTAAGTTGTTTCTTCCTTCATCCATCATCCATGTACACCCACGTGCGCATGTATTTTTGCAGGCTTGCTTAGTATAAAATTGAAACAGTGTTTCTAACACTTCGTATGAGTTCTCAAAAACTGAATTGATTATTCATAGACTGATGCCACTTTGGGGAGCCTGAAATATTTTGCGACTTTTCCCAAAATGCAAATTTTCCTATATTGAAATGAATCATCCTGTTAAAATAGGTTCAGTAGAAATAACCGCAGTGAAAATGCTTCTTTCATGCAAAATCATTACTTCTTTAAGTTTGAAGCTGCTAGAAAACAGAAATCACGTGGAATCCCAAGACGCGGAGTGATGAAGAAAGCTGCCAGTGAGCCACGTAGCGCCGTATGACTCGAGGAGGCCGGCAGCGTCACGACACCACGACGCCGGGTGTGTGGGCTTACCAATTGCCATTGGGACCCCTCGCCCACGAAAAGACTGGGATGTCACAGCAAACACTTAGGAGTCATGATAAAAATTATATTTTTTTCGACACTTATCGCCAAACAGTAATACTGCTTAACCCAAAGAAAAATCGGTGAAGGTAACTATTAACGAACTGTGTATTAATGATTCACTATCGCTGTCATCCTTGGTCAATGAAATATATTTTACTGCAGCACATTGCATCGCTCCCAAAAAATTCATTGTAATACTTTATTGTATCTTCGCTGTTGATTATAATGAAAATTAAGTAATTTTTCGTGCTTCATGGTTTACATTTTTGCTGAGAATTGTTTTTCGATAAATAAAGATTCACAGCAATTTATCGTTAGTTATAAGCCATTTACGGAAATAGCGTTTTCATAAAAATCGCTAAAATTTCAGTCATCTGATTTCATCGATAGTAACCGATGATAATTAACAAAAAGTTGGAAAACAGATGAGCAGGTCGATGAAGATGTTCGACTGTAAAGCCTACTTATAAATATTATTAGTTAAGTACGATTTTTCTTACCATTTTTGGTCGAGTATCTTCGTTTTTACACATTTGTACCGTGAGCACGAACGAACCGTTACTCGTACATGCGCGCAGACAGGAGCATGACCAGTTAATGAGATAAAAAACAGTCGGGAGAGGGTTCCCATGTTTCTGTCTGCGTCCTCAGCGAGTCTAACAAGAGCAATTGAGTCCTCTGTCAACCGTAGAAACCGCGAGAAGATGATACCGCAGGCACTAGTGTTGTTTGCTATAATCGAACTCTTCTCACCATACTAGCTAAATCGCCAGAGAATCGTCTATGCAGCTACAGAGTTTGGAGAATTCTAGTTTTGGTTTCAAGTAAAAATCTATGGAAAGAAAAATTCTCACGCTATAAATTCGGCTCACCAACGCGCTAAAGTAAATTTGATACCCATAATCTATTAAATTCAAGTTTTTCAACAATCACCTCAATTTGCATCCTGAAAACTAAACGGTAAATATTAACATAGTCATCGTCGTTTCCAAGGCTTACGTACGCCGTATTTGCCCAACATTGATTTCAATATTTATATGATACAACAAACAAATGTGAAGACGATGATGGATAACATCTACTTCGTTTTTGGAGCTGATGTTTATGTACACTTTAGTAAATATTCTTGCAATACTTTCGTTAAAAATTTGTCAAATATATGTTTTCATATGTCTCTTCCCTTTACAGTACATCAAGATTTTGGTAAGCTGCGTTCTGTCCTGATTCTGCATGCTACGTTCCGATGGCTCCGCGTTCTGTTTCTGCCGAAAATGCTCGAACCCACAGGAGTGACTTCAAAAGATCAGGCCTACAAGAACTGAGTTTAAATCAGTAGAGCCAATTTATTGACTGTCGACAAATGACCCAGCACGGCTCATGAGAGTCAGGACTTTCTCTACTAAAATCGGCCATATCTCACTTCAGAGATCACCTGACAGGGTGGTCTCGTTGCGAGATCGTTGGATGCCGGCAATCTGCGCCAGTAACGACAGATCTGGCAACTTTTAAAGCACGAGAGAGCTATAACGGCAATGTGGGAACATAAAATTAGCATGTGAACTTCGTTCTATATACTACTAAAATGACGTAAGTGATAACCTAGCAGAATTCAGTTTTGTGAGCGTAAACAGAGAGTGAATACTCCCCTGCCCTATGTTTTGGATAAATGAAACGGATTTTGTAACATTGAAGACAAATATGATTCAGTCTTTTTGCACACTATAAAAAGAGACTGCTTTCCAAGTTTGAGAAAGCTATACGCTCGTAAGAAAGTAGAGAGAGATAACCTTGAGCTTGAGTTGCAAGGCATTAGTAGAGAGCGCTATGGATGTGTTGCGTGCTGAACGGATGTATAAGCTGAATTGCTTTCTGCGATCATGGGGAATGGTTCGAGTTAATGCACAGACAAATAGTTTTTTGGTGCTGAGACACGAAATATTTTCCTGGTAATTGCATAGGCATGATGAAGAATTTATTCTGAGTGAGGTTCACAGATAATTATGCTCCAGGGAAGACACGCAAACTCTTCAGCGCAACCTATAGAATTAATGTTGTCATTAGCAAACCTAGGAAGAACTGAAGAGAAAGATATTAATGAACTCAAATGACTTTCAACAATACATATGACAAAATATTTATCCCAGCTTTTGGGATTATTCAAACGTTCTTAGGTAAAGAGAGAATTTGAATTTTTAAACAAATCTTTTTTATAATGGACTTTCAAACTTGCTCTAGACCTACTCTTCACCAGAGTTGTGCTGCCGCAAATATTTCTGGCAGAAATTTGAATCCCTAACAGGCAAACGTCGGTGTTTACAACTGGTTTGGCACCCAAAGAACTTACGACCAAAAGAGAATCACGATCAGCAGATGCCCAGCCTTTAATTCAGTGTAAAACGAAATACAAAGCCGTGCCTCACGAGGAGGAAACTAAATGAAACTGTGTGAAAACAGCAAAGTTCAGAATGTGGAGTAGAAATAATTTAATTCTGTCGGTCGTTGTAGCATTCGCAATGCACTCAAGAAAAATGACAGGGTATGAAAAAATATTAACCTGTTATTGGTGAGATCATATCCATTAAATACTTTCCGTCATTGCTCTGAACCATTGTAAGTACATAGTAATCGCTAATCGCCTCTTGATGCGGAAATGGAAAAATAAAATTTTTTTTAAGGGTTTTAAAAAATTTGTTTTTACTTGTAGTACACCGAGCGCTGTCAGCTTGAGTTATTTTAACGCAGGGACACTTTAAATGACATGGTTTAAAAGTTAAACCAAAATTAGCATGAAATACAAAATATGTAACTCCAAAACTCAATAAAAGATGAGATTTTCACGACTACGAATCACATTTTACTATGAAATGAGAAAAATGATCTTTCAAACTCATTAAACTGCGCAGTTAGTTTGAAATTAGGGATAAGAAAATTCATGTTCAGCGAACATCGATTGTACATGTGAGCACTTGCGCTTGATGTAATGATAGCATGGGAACAGTCGATGCATTTTACAGTACAAACGTTTGCGATGAGTAAGTAAAGCAAGGCGAGCGCTAGCGGTTAGCAGACAAGGCGCGTATATTTGGTCCCGAAGGTCACAAACACGTGCATTAATTAAGCAGCATGCACAGCATTCTAGAATGGTATCTCTGTATGACGGCTTGGTCCTACAAAAAATTTCCTTAGTTCTGTGTGTACTAAATTTCTGACATACATATGCGTAGATTGCGCTTACGAACTTCCTATTGTATAGTAAAATTTTTGTATAAATGAAATATATTTTGATCTTCACTCCAAAACAGAAAAACGGGACTACAGGGCGTCGTTTACAATTAGTTTAAGTGCTGTTGAAAATGTTATTGGGCCTTATGTGGAAAACAGGTATTTTCCATTGATGTAGGACAAGTTTTGACTTTGCTGGGTGATGGCAGGAGGCGAACATGCAGAGCAGCGGAGCCGAGACAGCTGCTCAGCCGCAGGTGCCTGTCTCGCTCTCCCTCCTCTCTACTGAGTTGCCCTCGTGTCCTCTAAATTGAGAAGAAATTCTTTCATACATCAAATAATATGCATGTGAGGGTAACAATGTGAGTGCGCAACACTGTGTCGCATAAGAAGATCTGTGCTTAAATCAGGTCGTCACAATATTATTCGGCTTAATTCGCTTCAAATTCTCTTTTAAATGCGTATTTGATCCCTCTTTCACATGCATTACGTTGTTGAAGAAAGACAGCTTGAACAGACGGAAACAAATACAGTAGTGCAATATATAAGGGTAATGAAGCTAGGGTAATGAGCACTTTTTGCGTGTTACTGACGACATGCAACCACCTGGACGATGGTTTTCTTCCACGGCTGGCGTGATAGTCAGAGCTGGTCATAGATACTCCAAAATGTATCTAGATGCTAGATACAAGGCCAAAATGTATCTAGATACTAGGTACTAGATATTAGATACTTTTCCTTTAATGGCTCACTACTTCATCGTCCAACATACATCAAAAACCCTTTATAACGCTAACATAAACACGCAGGAGGAATTTATCCAATGAAACATCTGCAAAATATATCTTTATTCCATTCATAACACATCTTCAGCAATGCTATTAATAATTTTTCCAGTTAACATGAAAACTAGGAGGGAAAAGCTAACTGCTGAGTATAAAATAAAATTGTCAGCTCGTTAATAATACATTCTATTAAATAAATAAAAATGATTAATTGATAATTTTCATCTGTTCGGACACTTGGGTGGCGGAACGCTGAGCATTCAACTCTTTGAATCGTGTAAAAAATCTGATGTTTGAGCGATCTGATCTGCCGAAACATTTACTGAATGAACTAATAAACAGATAGCCACATCAGATTCTTTACATGATATATAGAGACTAAGAGTTGAATGCTCAGCGTCCGAGCAATTAAAAATTATCATTCCTAATCCTTTCAAAAGAAGTACAGTTCTAAATCTATATAAACTCTAATCTTAATGGGATGTCTACGTTGTTGATCTACCAATAATAATAGGAGCAGTTTTTAGTGCCGTCCAACATGGCGTGATGCTGCTTTCCAGGGTCTTTAAAACGATGACTAGAACTAGAAGATGGATCATATTTTCATTCACCTTGTTGTCAAATTCACTATAAACATGATCTTGAGCTTTCGTAATCTTAAGTTATTTTTTCAGTTTTTTCTGGCGCGGTACGTCACTGAACGTACGGAATACCTCTCACTGGCAGATCGTTCGGTTGCGCGGCGTAGGTTAGGTTTTGACCCATTTCATATGAGTTCCAAGTTCTAACCAGTTTTAATCTGCAGTTGGGATTAATCACTGTGTTCTAAGTCTAACTGTAATTCATTAGTGATACGATACCTAGAGTTAGGGACACACAGACACAGTTTCGGGAACCAATATGAATGATAAGATAAGATTAAGATCACCCTATGCTCATATTATGACGAAATTTGGATAAACTCCTGACTGAACGGAACCAAACGAACATATTCTGTTTGCATTTTAACATCATACATTCATACTCTATGTCTACGCTAACAATAAACATGCATGGTCAACGGTAAACAGGAGTCAATGATTCGAACTCACGGAAAAATAATTAGCTCTTGATTGGTGATATTTATATATATTATTTAATTATAAGAATACTGAGAATTGAAGTTTGCAATTATTATTATTAATTTGTTTTAGAACAATTTCCTTGTTTCTACAAAAAATGTGCAAAAAGTTTGTAGTACCGATGGAGGGATTTGTGAAAGTATCTAAAGATACTTGTAGTTAGATACTCTTCAAAAGTATCTAAATACAGCAATTAGATACTCAATTTCAAATTTATCTAAATACTCACTTAGATACACAAAAAGTATCTAGATACTGACCAGCTCTGAGTGATAGTACACATCTTAGATTACAGAACGTTTACTAAATAGTAAGTTACAAATTTCTATTTCACATGAAAGGGAACACTGTTTAAAAGGAGATAGATGAGCTTAGCTTTTGCCAGATATTTGGCTTTATGGAGTTGACTGTCCGTGCTTTTTTGACTTGAACACAAAATTCATTTGCCGCAATTCGATGCGAGCTTAAGTGTTGCTGTTTTCTTAAAAAGTAAATACGCCTAAAAATCCTAAGCATTCTCAAAAATCAAAATCAGAAAAACTCAAGATTCTGTGCTTGCTGTTCTAGCTTTAATACATTTCAATTTAACGGGATTCATACTTCCTATTATGAGAGCACTGGCATCGGCCAGACACTTTCCACAATTTATTAAAAAAGAGTAGGAACTATTCAATTTCCATTACTCAGAGCCTATGTGTTATATGTAAGATGTTTTAAGATGAATCAATTCCTGTTTAACTTCGTAACACTAGATATAATTTAAAGATTAGTGTGAATGACGGGTTTCAGGAACTTCTGAAGTTTAAGCTGTGTGAGAACACAATAAATGTACGTTGTCAAAATTTATGAAGTTTGATTGCAAAAAATCAACACTTAAAACCACATTATTTTGACGGAGTCTTAAAAATTCCACACAAAACCTTGAGCTTGCAAGAGCAATCATTATGATAGAATTTGCTGTGTTATACTATTCGGTTGTATGCTTAATGAAAATCCTCGCTCAGATTTTCGGATATATGATTGTATATTCGATCCAAGTTGTTGATGTTCTCAACATTCGTAAGGATTGATTCTTTAAATGTGATGCATGATTAGGTTACTGAATGTTATCTTAACGTATTTGGTCGCGTTTATCTCCACGCTTCTAATGTCATTTTTGCAATGCTGCTCTTCTTTCAACGTTTTCACTTATCACTATGGAGATATTTATTGTAATTTCCACGTGTCTATATTAATTTACTTTATTAACTTGCCAATTGATATTTTAATTTCGGAATCTATTGCAAGCGGACACTGCATTTATGATAATATGTTCTCAGCAAAGTACGATTTTAATTCACTTTTCGTGCATTTCGCAAGTACTTTATCCTCTGTACTTAAATATTTTACTTCAGAGCTCTCCACGTCTGGTGCTCATGTAATATTTTACACATTAAATCATGAAGCAGTGCACAAAAATTGGTATTAATTTCTTGTTTCGAGGAACGACATCCGATAGATGTTCCATCGGCCTGTAATTCCGTGACTTTCATCGATCAAAGCATCTGGTGAACCATAAACTCTACATTTTAAGATAGTTACACACCGAGAATCAGTCCCAAAATATAATTGCAGTGAACTACACAAATGTATACTAGTTGCAGTGGCAAAGAGGACTTAACTCTTGAAGGAGATTTTAATGCTGCTCGCGATGAACATCTGTCGCTCTTCAAATTTTTTTGTCGATTTTTGCAGAGAAATACAATATAATGTCATAAGTATAACATACTGCAAAAGAGAGAAACATTTATAAAAACATTACAGAACACTGCAAAACTCTTTTTTACAGTTTTTCAAGTTTAGCGGGAGAAATTTTTATTTTATCGATTTCCCTTCAGCATTTAACAATAGAACTATTTATGCGTTTTATGAGAACAGAAATTTAATTAAATTTCTTGCTCAATTACCCCACTTTCCTTGATTTGAGTCAGGACGTTTTTGTAACTAAGTTCTTGCCATTTGGTAATGAGTAATCAAACTGATTTTAAATAAGTCCCTAATGGGAATTAAAATGTTCCTGACTACAAAATACAGGAAAAAGAAACTTTGATCGGCATTAGTTGTTCAATTGGTCATTTGTTACAAATTTTTTCTTCGACTCATCGCATGGAAATGATATGGTAATTAATATATTTCAGTTCAGTAGCAATACATCAATGTATTTATATATACAGTATTTGAATGTTTATATGTTTACATGTAAATATATTTCTTTTATTACGTTATAATAATCTTTTATGTATATACTCTTATTTATAATTTTTGGAATCGGGATAACAGAAGGCAAGTGGAAACCTTTATTGCATGAAGAAATTTCATTGCAACTAGGCTTTGCGAGACGTAAGAGGTAAACGCACTAATTAAACAAACAATTAAATCTAAAGTTTCGGAATTCTTTTGAACTTCTCATTCCCAACATACTTACTCCTCGGTAGCTGAGAATTTCCCCTCAAAGTTCTCCACGTCTTGTACTTCTCACTTAATTTGTTGCACACTCTCGATCGCTGTAACGATTTTCACTGAGTTTGTCACTCAGTTTTCAAAAAATTCAATTTTTACAGCTTCTGCTCATTCGGTCTTAAACTCGTTTTTTAAAAAGTTTCAATTCTTCGAATAATTCATCAACGTTCTCTTTCATTTTCAAACACAGTAAGTTAGTACAACGTCTGTTTTTGAAAATGTTGTCACCATCATACTCTGCAGCCTATCTCAAAAACTAATTCAACCCGAAATCCGATACTCGAAATGATAAATTACGCAGAATGTCCGAAAAATTATACAAAACGGTGTGCTATATATCCTTGATATCATTATTGAATAATTATCATTTCAAAATGTCTTCGAACGAATGAATTTCAATTCAATAACCACTAATATTGTGATCATTTGATGACAAATGCTGAAAATGCACTGAACTTGGAACTCGAAAAGTGTCCATTCAGCCGTGATCCATGGAGCGTTGTTGTAGTATGGATGGAAATTGTATACATGTTAAGTTTCCAGAGACAGCAACTTGAAGTATGATTATTTGTGTAGTACCCTCAAACACAATTAAGAAACATTGTACTTACACTAGACGTAAGGTCAACTGAAGTAGTGGGAGACTACTTAGAGTGACATATCTGTGACGTACTGCATCAAGAATCATGCATGAACCCGTGCTACCTCTCGCCAACATCAAATCTCAATGCTTCTTAAAATTGGGGTATTCGTTAGCTATTCGCTCAATTCGCCGAAAGCATTCAACGCATCTAAAATTTTCCTGAAAGTGTAAGCTTAACACATCCTTCAGGCTCCCCTAGAGCAGTCTCATTTATTGATACATGGATGGACTACAAGCAACTCATCCTTTAGGGGAATCGATAGCAAGAAAACTGTGAAGAGTGAAGAGTCGGATAATTTAAAACGATGCAGGAAATTTTTAAATTTTATTAATTAGTCAAGTCCGAAATATACCACCTTTGACTGACCCTAAACCCAAATCCAACCCCTCCTAAAAGTGATCAAACAATCACGTGCTCTTTTGAAGACACTGTTCATTATAGTTTACACAAGACCTATGTAAATTTACTGTCAATTACTTGAATGAAGTTGATTCCAATTCTCGTAAGGTATCAAGTTTGTTGATGTAAACCCTTTCTTTTAAATATGGTCATAGGAAACAATAACAAGAATCTTATTCTGGAGATCAAGATAGCTACCACATGTCACCATGACGTGAAATTAATCGATGTGGAAAAAGTGTTTTTAGCACAGCCATTGACTCTCACTAAATGAGGTGTAGCTCCAGCTTGTCACTCGGAATTCTTTGTGCTCATACACGATACATTTTATATTTTAACTGTCGTTTAGAGTCATTCTAAACTTTTTATACTGCATAGTTTTCTTGGTATCGATTCTGCACAAGAAGAAATTATTTATGGGGCACCCTGTGGCTTCTATGCTCTGGTCTGTACACTTGAGCGCTTTCTTTATAAATGAAGATTTTAAAAAAGTAGGCTCCTCAGCCTATAGGTTCAGTGCCTAGGCTTCTTCAAAGGTTCAGTTTTCAAATTAGTAAAAATACATTTCATCTACGAGCTTTCCTAATCCATCCCACAAGACAAGTTGAATTGAGACCAGCGATTCGATGCATTCATGCGAAAATAGTACACCTCAGGCCCGAGTACGAAATAACTCTGTATCAATAGATTACCATTGCAAGTTACTCAAAAAAGTCGTACTAATACCTTTTTAGCTAAGATACTGTGTGTACCTTACTTTCGTACACATTTAGTGTCCCGTTAGTGTGAACCTTATAAGCTAGATTTCCGACAATCTCACCGAGGTTATGATACATTTCTTAGCTGTGCCATGAGGCAGTACCATCTACTTTTCATATTGAAGGATAGACGCTATTCTTATCGTTCAGCATGCATCAGTCAAATTAAATTTGGTATCGCTAAGGAGGTTCGAAAATCATTGTGTTGATATCATTTGTACCGATTGTGATGTTCCGTTTCGTTAGAATTTTTTGATAACGAGAATTCAAATGTAAAAAAAGTCAACCTTGTCTACGTACATACGATGAATTCATTCGGAGATTGCACAGTATGGAGATGACAGTTTTTTTGACCCTCTTATTCAGAAACATTTTGTTTGTAATTTTTCTGACGGGAATTTCTTTTATTACAGAAAAAGTATGCTATTAAAAGGTTAAAATGAGGAACAATGTTTTCACTTATATCTATCATATTTTTATTTTTAAGATCACTCTCAAATGAAATGCTCGTCAAAAAACAAAACACCATTCTAACAAAAAATTAAGGCATCAAAATATCCAGCAATTCCAACAGTGTCCATTAGATAACAAATTAGAAAAATCGATGTGGTTTTATAGAAGGCAGATATATTAAAGGTTGGTATTGTATGGTTGTCTGATGCCTTATTTTGCTGAGCGGCAGTTAAAATAGTTGTAAATAAATAATTAATTTGGAAGTTTTCACATTAGGCGATGTAATCGTTAATAACCATTGCGGCGAAATTCTAGTCATAAGAAAACTACTCAGAGTTTTATTCCTATCTCGCTCGCTAGACGACTACTTTGTGTAAGATCTACGACCTTCACAAAAAACATTACGTGAGTTCAATTTAGTCTCTGTAATGAGGATAGCGTACAACGATGATCACAAATGGAACTAACTCCACAACTGGTCAGCTGTGCGCCTGGGATCAACAAATTTTACACCTTTTGCGCAAAATTATTCTAACCTTACCTCGTATTTGCCGATCATGACGCTGAAACTTCGACGAGTATCTATTTACTCTTTGCCGTATCTCTGTTGATTCTTCTTCTCACGACCTTGTCTATCTTCGATGGTCCGAAGTTAGCCGTTTTCGCACGCTAAACTTGATTAATTAGCTTATCCACAACTAACAAACACGTCCACGTGCAAAAATTGTTTGTCTGAGGAATTATTTTTTTAAAATAATATATTCCTCAACACATCCATTTGCTCGTCTAGGACGAGAAAGAAAACAATAACTATAAAAGTTTTATACTTCAACGCGGGAAATTTCGCTAGGCGCGACGGGGTAGAAGACAGGCAGCAGTTCCGGCGTTGATCAAGCGTCTTGTACTAGAAATTATTGTACTAATAATGATTGCACCAAAAATTATTGTAATGGAAATGATTGTACTAGAAATGATTGTACGAGAAATGATTGTACGAGAAATTATTGCGCTTGAAATGATTGTACTAGAAATGATTGTCTGGTGTCTGTCTATTTTTGAGTCCATTTAAGCGGTCGAACAGATGGGTTTTTTTAAATTATTCATAGATTCAAAGATTTGGTCATCAACATGAGAAGACAAGCTGTAAGTTGTGTTTCAGTAAATTTGATCATTTGATCATTTTATCACTGTTAGGTTTAGTACATTGCAATGAAAGTTAGCTGTAATAGCTTTTGCAGGACTTAAAGTATGAATATTATCACATTCTAACAAAGTGTAGATTAACTTTAACTAATTCTAATACTTTAGCCTGCTATTACCCACTAAAACCAGTGTAACCAAGTTTCAAATTATAATTTCTGGAAGCTTGAAATTTTCTAGAATTAGCTGCTTCAATACAGGCCAAATTATTCACTTCATATTATGATGAGTGTAAGCAAAAATACACAATAAATACTGTAAAAAATAAATTTCTCGATTTCGCGTAACTTCGGTTTCAAGGTCTTCATTTTGGCGGTGAGCCCGCATAATGTTGCAAGGGGCGGCGCGCGGCAGCTGGCGCTCCAGCCACCTGCCTCGGCCTGGCAGCTTTGTTGCACGGTTTGTCGGCTTGATCATCGCGCGCTGAGGTGTTTGGGTGTATTGATGGCGTCTGTTTCATCCTCGTATTCTATGGTGTTTGAATACGTTATTACCGCCTGCTTGATCATCGTACTTCACGGCTAATTTTTACGCGTATTAATGTCGTCTGCTTGATCATTATGGATTTGATCATGTAAGAGTTTTGTTAATGCCGTCCGCTTGAGCATCACACTCTAGAATGATTGGATGTGTTAATGCCGTCTGCAATTTTGCAAACAAATTTTCACATAAATTGATCAGTTTTCGATGACAACACAACAGCCGTATTAAAAAAAGGAATACTAAACACTTATGTGTTCAGTTTCGTTGTACGTTACGAACAGCACATACACAATTTACACATGCATAACTCTCCCTCGGACAGACATTTTTTGGAACGTAAATATCCTTGGAAAGCATTACTTGTAGTATATTCTAATTGAAATATTACTTAGATAAGAGTCAAATTAGGACCGTAAACAACTAAAATAGAGTACCGACAACTAATTCTATAATATTTGACAATTTTTTGTATGCATCAATGAGGGGGATTAATTATTGAAGCTATATAATCGACAACAACTTGGGATGTAATGAGTCCACGAGCTGACCAGCACAAATACGCGTAGGATTACGCCAGAAATCGCAAGCACACAGGTAACGGCTGATTTCCATCCTTTGTCGCCTGTTTTTTATTCGGCACGGTCATGATGACGCAATAAATGCATTGAGGTGATAGCACGTGCAAGGAAATGCAAATTGCAGTGCTCTAAAATTCATAAAAAAGTTCGATATCAGTTTATTAAATAAATTCAAGTTGTTAATGATGTCTTTTCTTCAGCTGACAAATTTTGATGCTGGAAATAATTCATTTGGAGAAAAATTTTCATAAACCTATACATTCATTTGTACCTTTTCAAAAACTAGACAAAAGACAAGTGGAAAGCAGTTGACGTGCAGCTACTGAAATGGCTAGCTTCCTGTCATTGGTTGCTGATTGCAACTAATATGTAATTTTGACTTATACCCAAATGTTGTCGCATGTTCATGTTCTAGTAGCCATCGTCATAGAGTTAAAAATTGAACGAAGTATTTCGTATAGTTCAAACGATGAACAACATTGGGCTGCTGAATTTCGTGTCATGTACAAAAAATACGTCAACCTCTAACATTTTATCATATAATGAAGTATTTTTTTAATTACTGCATATTTCATTCATTTTTTAAGCAGCGTGTTATATTACAGTAAAACTTCAGCGTACACCTGTACCAAAAAAAGTTTACTGCACGAGCCTTGGCTGGAGCCAACATTTGTCTTGAAGTTCGGCTCGAAATTTGCAAAGCGAGCCAAGTTTCAGCAAACGATCGCCACAGCGCTCGTCGCACAATCCCTGCTAGCGCAGCCGCAGCTCACAAGGCTCACGGGTTCATGACGCACAGATAAAATGAAAATTTTAATGAGAAAGTAGATGCTAATTTTAAATTTGTATAATATTTTATCCTGAGAGCGTGCCGACATAGTATAGTAAAAGGAATGTTTCGCTTGCCATGTTTGGAATGAAATTTCTTACAATCGTTCTTAGTAAAGAAATGGGTGAAAAAATATTGAATTATCTTCCTGGAAAGTTGAAATTCGAGAATTGGTTTTCTCTGTTTTTTCATTGGAAGATATACGAAAAAGTTCAAACTAATTGCACAAAAATCTTTTTGAATTTTTTTGCTTTTGTAGTTGCTAATTTCCTTGCAGCAGTATTATTTCTGTTCTGAATCATGATAATAATTTTGATGTTATTTTTAGGAACAAGAGTAGATTAATAACATATCGTTTAATTTGATTAGGGAAGATTAATTTGTGAATCCGGAAAAACACGAAACAAGTTTGATCATTGAACAAACCAAGGTCTCTTTGGGAGACGTCATTGTATTTAACATTGTCTTCTAAGGCATTGAGTAAAGTGTTTTCATTCTTCTTTTCTTCTTTGGATGAACTAAGCTGCAACGTCAAGACGGCCGAGAATCAGATCTGTGATGCGGAGCCACTCAGAATCAAAATAGAGCGGCAACGGACAAGTATGGATATCAGAGCAGTGATGACGCGTCTCGAGAGCTCTGGTCGCTGCTGCGAATGAAAAAGGCGAGATTTGTTACTGGAAGAAAATAAATGCTAGAGGAGGAGGGAGAAGAGCACACAGAAGCAATCACGTTCTATAGGCTGAGTAAACAGAGCGAGTGTGGGAACTCCTCTCTAATTTGTGCGGAGTTGTGCAGTGCAGAACACTTTCATAACGCCGCATCATCAACTCAGGAATACTCCCAATTGAATATGAGATTCGTGTTAGCTCAATTCATTTAAATTAAAAATAATTACAGCTTCCCTGCAGAGATATAGAAATTAAGTACAATCGTGAGACTAATCGATGTGCTGAAAATTTAGAAATTTTGATTACCAAACTATTGAGTAGATTCGAATGGCAAAATACTTCTCTATGTTTCGCATACCTTATCGTGTACATCGTGTACATTGGGTGAAGTGTGTTTGACGCCCTGCGTTTTGGTCTTTCTGTTATAAAACTTAATTCAGAGAAATTGATTTTTTTTTCGAGGAAAAAATCGGATTTGAGCGTAAAATTTTCTCTCAATTAATATACTTATGATTTTCTTCCTGATTTATTCGCTCGTTAGAAATGGCTTTGCTGGCAGATTTTGCAATTTTAATTACCATTTGATTAGGAGGTTTTTCAGATTCAGTGTTCGTTACAGTCAAAATAATCTCACAACGAATATAACTTAGTATTGTTAAAAAATTGCGTAGGAGAAAAGATTCTACAAGAAAAAAGTTGCACACGAGTAAAAATCAAATATTAAAAATTTTAATTCGAAGGTCACTCAGTTATTTTCAGCAAATATCAAATATTTGATCAATTTTTGAACGCAAATATTCACTAACAGCTATTATCTGCCAGTGTGTGTAGAAAAATTTAATTTCAGAGACATTAGAAAATTCCCAAATTTTACTCATGGGACTAGAAAAAGATGTAAAACGAGACCTCACATTAAAATGGATTCCTATTTCTTTCGTTCTTGACTGCGTGGACAGATTGTAGGGTCAGGGAAAGAAAAAAAGAGTAAATAAGGGAAAGACAACGTAGGTCGTCAAAAAAAGAGCCATTAAATCCTAGTCTGTCTCAGAAAAATAGTTGGATTTTTTGCTGAAGAAGATTTTAGATCAAGCCACTCGATATTTATAAAATTACAAGATATTCATTTATACAGCTGAACCTGACCTAACCTTTGACCAACACACTTTTTTAAAGACAATTTCAACTTAGGGCTTCAAACATAACTAAATGTGCATAGCCCTACATATGTGGTTGAAATGTAATTATAACAAATCGTCACAAGAGAGCACACATAAATGAAATTTGGAAATCATTTGTGCAGATACAAAGGTAACGAAGATGATCACTGAAATAGAATGAATTCACGACCATAAGGGTTATGGATTCATTTGAATCAATCCTTGAGACAACTAATTATGGCAACTAAGTCGTACTTGAATCTAACGCCCCTAAAACATTTTATAACTTAAAAATTCCACCGTATTTGGAAGGTGTACGGAAATACTGAATTTCCACGTCTGAGGAAGATACTGCTATGTTGAACTGGAATGAAGCTTGCATCTAACATCACGATAAAAAATAGCTGAAAAGTAGATGATAATTTCTTCCGCTACAAGGCACCACCCCTATTCTTTCTTGCGTTTCAGCTACAACAACGCCGGGTGTCACATTACCGTACTTTGTATGCCTGTCTGTTGTGGCACGGGTGGTCGGTCGGCCCCTCACCCTCGCCCCTATCAATAAGAGGACATTTTAGTGGCTACTGTCGACGCTAACAACCGATTGTCGGTGCTCCTCTGCCAGACCCGCAGCACGGAGGCGGCCTGCCTCTGCCGTCAGCTCACGGTGCGAGTTGGAACTTTCTATGCAGTAGATCCTGTCCAGATGGGGACTGAAGGATAAAATTATGGTTGAGGTTAGTCATCAATTAACTTCATAAATTTTGCTTATATTTGAAATCTGGAGTTTAATTTTGAATGAATTACACAAATTTTCAGGCTTTGACATTCTCTGATATCTAAAGCGTTTTCGAATAGGTTCAGTCACACTTTTTCAATTCTTGTACATATTGCAACTTGTGTAGAAATTCACTCTAATATCGCATTAAATGAATTTAAAATATAACTACTGATTATGAATGATTTAACTTTGCGAATAAGCTTCACAATCATATGTATTTAGGTGTGACCATCAAGTTTTTTTACGCAGTAACCTCTGTTCATATGTTTACGAATGACTCTGGAGGGCGTCATCGGAAACCTGCTGTAAAAAAAAAGGGTATGCAACGGGTGTTAAAAAACACGTGAAAAAACTAAAAAACATACCTGTGAAACAGGATACTTTGTGATATCAAATCAAACCGAATGTATCGGTACTTACGTATGAACATTGACGGCTGCGTATGTGACTGTTATTTCTCCGATGCTTCCACCCCCGGTTCCTAAGAGTGATGGCTGTCTGACGGCATGGGACTTGGGTGGCGACCCGAGACTCATCCACCTCAGTTGATTATTCTATTCTGCTATGTTCTATATCATACTGTATTACTCTATTTGATTCTGTTCTCCCCTGCTCTGCTCAAATCTGATCTACTCTCTTCCATTCTATTTCATTCTATTATATGTTTGGCAGAACGACTCTCAAGTTCCCGTGAAAAAAATCTCCACTTTAAAAATGAAAATATGGATGTGCAGTGCAATTAATGAGTAAAATGAAAGTAAGGAATCACCACCAAGGCGCTACCAGATCGCTTAGTAAAAATGTATTAGTAATAATCAAATTAAAAACTATGGTACCTGAATTAGAACAGTCAAGTTAATTGCTTAGGTTTAATTTTTTTTGGTATATACCAAGCCTTTTTCTCTTTTAGTAGAGAGTGGCAGAGTATCATTGGCATGATACTTTACAGGGAATGTACATGATAGGGGTTCCCCAGCCCCTTAGTCACGCCCGAGCTTCAAGGCCTTATTTTCCTCTCGTTTAGTGCCCAGGTAACATTTCTTGAGGACAGTGACCACGCTGCAGGCAACGACCCTGACTTGCCGCATCAGCGTTTTTCACGCCAACTGCTGCGCACAGGGCTCGAACCTGTGCATGAAGCACAGAACGCAAGTGCTCTGTACACTCGGCCACTGCAATCTCAAAAAATTAGCCATTAATTGATTTTTTACGCTTTCATGAGAAAATAACAGGTAATTGTCTGCTCCAAGAATGTTGCCTAGCTTAGGATTTCGAATTAATTTCGGAAATGAAATGAACGATCACGGCTCTCTGTCTTAGTTCCCTCCTTCATGAAAGGAACTCGTGAATTACTTACAAAGAACCTCTCAGACTTAAATTTATGGCTTTGAAGCCTCTTATTCACTGTTGTATGTTGCAGAGCTATGCGTTGAACTGAGGTATTGTATTGACAAAGTGTCAACGTAAATTGTTTTATTTGCTTCCGAATTTGAAAATAAGTAAAATTTTGTACGTCACAATGTCCATAATGGACATGATTAAAATGGTTCTATAGAAATGACGCTCAAAGCTTGAGTCAAAGTATATTGCCGGCAGTTGAACATTGAGGACATTTTTTTCTTTAAGTGTGTCACAAGAACATACTGTCGTGTTAAAAATTTTCGAGTGAACATCCCTTCAATCATTTACCAGAACGCCCTCTTATCTAATTTTCATCATCTTCAGGCTGAAAATAAAGTAGATCATATTTTTATACAGTCACAGTGATAAACATGCAAATCAATTGTTCAACCAAATCAAACCTAAAACAGTAAAAACTCAGAAAATCACACTACAGGGCAACTAGATAGGAGTAATTTTTGTGTTGTAGGTATACCGATTATCAAAAGACTAGCTAAAATTGTTCAGCAGTTACATGTTCATGGCATCAGAGTCCGAGGCGAAATGGGGGGAACGAGCGTATGTTTCAAACTTTTAGGCTGCAGTCCCATTGAATAGTTTTAGAGCAACGAACTCATTAGTATTTTCGTTGAGTGCCGGATTATGCTTGAGAATTTGTAATGCTTCTATCATTTAGATATGCTATTTTTAAACCACATAATATATAATTTTTGTGTTTGAATACATAGATTCATTCGAGGGCCTACAACTATGATCAGCACTGAAATGATTAAAATAAAGCCTTTATATTTGTGCGCAGATAGACTATGTTTCAGGGTCATCCTAGTCAAGCCAATGTAATCTTTATTAAGAGACTTGCATTCTCTTCCTTCACACCTAAATTAAAATACCACACTGGTTCTGTCTAGGTCACTGACCCTGGATCTGGAAATATGTTTCGTACTAAGAAATCACTGATTTTACGATTTTTGTAAAACACACAAACTTTAATTGCTGAATCTGGATCTACAGGTTTAACAAAGGTTTTGACAATAAGTTCTTCAAGGCTCATTCATTAATTTAAACATTTTAAACAATTTATTTACCACAGGTGATACAGAGGTAGAATGTTTCTTGAGTCTAGAACAATGGTCAAATTTGAGTGGGCCCGAATAAGTTCAGCGACTTCTGGGGCATCCTACCATCAACGTTATTCTAAGTCGTACAATAGTGCGCTAGTAATAATAATGATAATAATAGTGTTTAACCTAAATTCACTTAGCCTAGTTTGCATTAGACTGATCAATGAGATAATTTATTCGATATTAGTGACTTCATTTTACAATATAGGTCATATGGAGTATTTTTAACAGTATAATCGATAAATGATTTAAGAGCAGACTGAAGATCGGCGATATTATCCATGGCAAATTACATTATTAGGACCAGTCATGTAGGAAATAAGATTAGACTTGGTGATCTTACACGACTAGTATTGTGATAGGAAGTGAGACTCAAGATTTCTTTTGAATACCTTGGAAGAATTACTTTCACGGATCTCCGCAGGTATTGAGTTCCAAGTTTTAGTTCCAACGAAGAGGATACTGTGTTGCGACCGGGCCTTTGAGTAATAAGGAAGCATGAATTTACCTCTATTTCGGGTTAAAAGGTCGTGATGACCAGTTTGCGCAGTTAACAATTGTTTCAGGTTATTGTCGCCATCAATTGCTAATGTTTTGTAAATGAAATTTCAAATGGAGATTTTGTATAGATCCGAAAGTTGAAGTATTCGTAAATTTTTGAATGAGTCATTTGTGTGAGCATTAAATTCTATATTCTTTACCGC
>JACJUY010000819.1:125323-140147 GCA_014220935.1 Platorchestia sp. MABIK
ATGAGAATGTTATATATTTTGTTTTTTCGACATTGCAAAATAATGCATGCATAATGCATAAGAATTTCATAATTATTATGCATTTGGTTTTCATAAAATATATTAACATGACATTTATTTAAGTTGAAGGCCATTGTTAGTGCTCAAGATTCGGTTCAAAAAGTTAGCAATAGTTTTGTCAATCAGAGTATTAGGGAAATTGTTATTGATTAACTCTAAGCATCTTAGAATGAAAACTATCCCAGCTGTCCCACACTTTAAAAGCTCCCTTTATTAAAGTATGTATGACACTCTCTTTGTACACCTGCGGAGCATTGCAATCACAATATATAGTTTCTCCCACATGAGAAGGCTTAACATACACTGATCTCTGAAAAGTACCGTGCGAAGCTTCAACCTAGACATTCAAAAATGGCAGTTTCCCATCCACACCCAACTCGTTCGTGAAATTCAACACCGATTTATATGTCATCAATTTCTTTAACATCTCCAACTGCTCTAGACCTTCTACTTCAACGAAAATATCATCTACGTATCTACAGTACAATATCGGCTTAGCAGGCATAAAGGTAATTACCAGATTTAAATACTTTAAAAAAGTTTAAGTGAAGTCAACCAAGCGTATAGCCTCTATATATATATGATAAATAAAAGTTAAATACTTATAATTTATAAATGTTTAATTTTTTTGTATTCTAAATATCCCAGCATTAAGAATCTTGCCCATCTAGCTGGTTTGAGACTAACTTTATATTTTTACTCAAATAACACTGTAGAAACGTGAGTCGTTCTTCATACCACACTGAGTTTTACGATGCGCAATCAAAATTCTGTGAGACTGGTCCTGTAGAGATTCTGATGTCGAAATGAGATCTGATTTTTCAAATTTAGAGTTCCTTCTCACGAATGAATACTTTTACTTAAATTCCAGTTAGTTTCTCCTTCGGTTGAACGACTAAACTCTCACTGATAGTGATGCTTTTACCTCACCTCCCATTTTTCTCACTCAACTAGTTATCTTCAACTTAATAATCTTTCGGCAAATATTCGCCCGTATAAACGAAGCAGAATTAAGTTTCCAGCCTCTTTTAAATGTGAAATGTATACCTAGAAATACACATTTTTCAAGTCCGTCAAACGAAACATTTTATATAGCACACCCAGTTCTAAGTAACATGTAGATAAAGATTTCAGAGAGAGCTATCTTTCTTCTGATTATGTAAGTTGAATCAGTTAAAGCGATTTCAACTTGTGAGCGAGCTAAAGCACATCGACCGAATGCATCACACCATGACAATAGTAGATATTGCAAGGAGAGCATACAAAATATAAAGGACACGGAAAGAGCTGCAGCTCCGACCAACGGAAACATTATACGGTTGATAGTGTAAGAAAAACTGTTTATAATCAGTATGAACTTAGCCCGAGAGCAAATACGGATTGAAACCAGCGACTCTTCTTCCTCAGTATGATTGAATCGACTGCTACCATGGATGGGGAGAGACCTTTTTTCTGCCAGTAGTTCACGGGACAACAAATTAGTGTTTGAGAACACACTCGGAAATCCCTTTTTTGTGTAGCTTACGTAAACTCATTTTGTGAACTGAAAAAAGAAAAGCACTCGTGTTCTGTGTATAATTTACGTAACAGTATGTCCGAAATGTGTGTACAGAGAAATCTCCTCCTCTCCGTAAAATTTTAAAATTCGGCACTTCCGAGTTTGACAAAAAGTTGCGTAGATCATTCCTATTGAGTCATAGATGACGTGTATATTACAGTATATATAGATAAAAATTGCTCTCATGGTTTTGGACAGAGTAAAGTATGAACCCAATGCATGTATTTTGAAACGTAAAATACCGTATACTAATATTTTGTACCACACATATATATATATGTATACAAAAATAGGAGAAACAAAATAAATTATGTGAAGTTTGGTTATTATTAATAGATTTCAGGACAATAATTTAATATCATTATCTCAGGAGCAGCATATGTTTTTAACGCCAGTTTATACTCTTACTTCAGTTCAGTAAAAGTATCTCAAGGTTTGACTGAGGAAAACAGTATTCCCCCCTCCCCGACAACCCACCGGAAAAAAACGCGATTTCCCATTTTACTGGCAGTTTCACGCGTACGATTTCACGGTAATGGATATGTATCGCCTTCAGCGGTCAGGGAACATCTTTGAAGTTAAAAGCAAGAAACTAGCGCGTGAGCGAAAAACTAACATTGCTCGACCAATACACAGACCGGAATAAAAAAAATTCGAATTTAGTCGGAAAGGGAGCTAATGTAAGATCCAAGAACAGAGGTTAATCCTGAAAGTCGAATGCAGCGAAGTGAGTCGATCTGCTGTGTTTGCGATGATGTAGAGCGACTGCAGAGTAAATCTCATGTGTGTGAGAGAAGCTAATTGGACGGACGCTGAGCCATCAGTCTCGACAGGCTGGTTGAGCGCAAGATGGATGAGCCGAGATTGGCGGCGGCAGGGTGCTCTGTAGCTACAACTTTCGTACTTCAAGCGTTTTCTTGACATCTCATTAATGATTCCTCAGTGTGGGATGATTTTCATTGTCATGATTTTATTTTGAAGCTTATTGGGAAATTCAAACAATGAGAAGCAGATAGGCGCTTAGGAAAAAATAGCTCAGCTTACGCATCTTTCTCGTTAGTTGGGCGTTATTGTCAAACATGTGAACATTTTCAGCTTATCGGAGTGAGTTTTTGTATTGGATAAAAATCAATGTGATACATCTCGTTATGAACTAACTGCGTTAATACGTGAGAACTAGATCCCTTGATGGAATTTTCTTCGATTTTTAAAATGAGGCAATGAATTTTCAATGGGCTAAACATAGACATTCTAATTTCATAGAATGAGCACATTTAAAAAAACTTCAGCACTGTTAAGCGCACAAGGAAAGCTGATCTTGATTTTATGAGTAATTAAGATTGAAGGACTTGTCTAGAACTTTTGCCCTCGGAAGTACTTGTGATGAATCCTCGACGAAGATGTTGGTGTAGCAATGACTAAGTAATAAACAGCGTGCACCATGCATCCTGCTCGTTTACTATTTAAATTTTTAGCTAAATTGAAACGTAATAAACCGAATTTAACCATCGACATTACCTCTATCTTTACCAACAACCTCTACCCAATGGTTTATAATTTCTGTAATGTTTTGATCTTTAACCCCAATGTTTAGGAGAAAAATGTGTTAGCTCATTTATGACTTTGTGTCAAGAATTCTTTGTTTTTCCTCTGAGACCATTGTCGAGGGTTGGAAAAAAGTTAAAATCTGATTCCGTAACATCAGGAGAGTAAGAGGCCGAGTAAGTTATTCGCAGCTTCAAATCTGAACTTGTTCATTGGGCAAACAATCTCTGTGCTGGCGCTCTTTTTCTACGCTTGAAATCTGTGCAATCGGCTAAAGCCTAACTTGTCTTTGCAGCTGCTAGCAATGCAGTTCAGGAGTAATCCCCTTATTATTCTGAAAATACTCGTCGTGAATGATTCTTCTGATGTTCACCTAACGCTCAATAAAATTATTTGGAATGAAGTTTCAGTTTTAATCGTAATTTCAGTCAAGAACCGGTTGTTTAGCTATTGACGCCCGTCAACTATGTTGGAGAAAATTTTTTTCTCAATACCGGCTACAACTTTATCCACGAAATGAGATTTGAAATTGGAGGGAATACGAATGTCTCGTGTGGTCTTATGATAGCTCCATATATTCATGAGTAAAAAATCAATGTAGAGAGTAATGCGGAAATTTCTTCGCTGCGAACTGTATGGCAGGCAATGAATGTCATCACGTATAGTTCATCAATCACTAGTTTAGTTTGGCAACGCCAGCTTAGAAAAATAATAACACGTAATAGGGAAAAATTTATGTCACAATTTTATGTAAATGTAAGCAATTAAAGTAAGCTTTGTATAACTTTTAACTGCACACAGTTTTACTCCAATTTCAACATTTGGAGGTGTTCCCGAGGTAAACTTGCACGTACGTGTGCATGCGCCTCTTCTCTATTGCGTATGCTATTTTTACAATTATGAGGAGTTTAAAATTACTGTAAAACATCGCACACGATCAAACACAAATTAGTTAATTATAACAATCAACGTAAAAATGATTCAAGTACCTATATTTAACACGTTGAAACAAACGATTTTCTTCATGGAAGTTTCGTTACTTCACAGTAAGTTAGTAAACTCGACGTACTGTTCATTTTCTTCCAAAGTTAACGGCCAGTCTGTGCTGGGTTATGTAGACGATGCTGGTCTAAAACACCAACGTTTCGCGTTACTGAGGTCTTCCTAGTGAGGAACAGATTCATTTAAGAACGAATAGAGTTCAATATTATTGATGGAGAGAATATTTTTGGCATTGACGTGCTTGAAAAGTTAACATGTATTGTGGAATAAATGGGAAGAAATACAAGAGATAATAAAATTGACGATTGAGGAATAGGAATATGAGAAAATATGATATTGATTCCAAATTTATCCTAACGAAAAAATGGAGGAATCCAAAAAACAGACGTGTTATTTCAAGCAATTCTTTCAAAAACAGTTTCCACGAATGATATGGAGTCTAACTTGAAAATAACGTTGTCATTCATGACTTAGTGGAAACACTATTTTCCAATAACAATTGAGTTCATATTTATCAATAATTCTTGTTTCTAGCATTGTCTACGCGCACAACAAAAATTTTGGCCATTGATGAATCGCGCCTTCGAAGCGGTAGTATGAAATATTTGAATAGGGCATGACCTGTCTGTACTTTATACATACTGTATGACCTGTTCGTTCTGCATACATGTTGTAAAACCTGTCTGTATTGTATACACACAGTACGGTATTGTTATGCACAACCAGTCTGTACTGCACACACACCGTATTACCTGCCTCTCGTTCTCTCCTTCCCTGCGCCAGACACTTGAACGAAAACAGTCCTTAAAAATTGTATCTCCGACGTTGCTTTACGCATCATTATTCCATCTCCAACCATAAGACCAGCGAAATCTTTTTAGCAATTTATGGATTCTATAATCGCTTGAAATTCAATTAAGTCCAAAATTCCCTTCACCGTTGTTAAGAAATGTCTCATGGCAAACAATTTATCACAAAAATAAAGCCTTCGAAGACCAAATGGAGAGAGACTCCCGAGCCTTTGGCTGGCGAGGGTATGTGATCATCAACATACAATTGAAAGTTGAAGTTATTTCAAGCTTAATGAATAAAGATTACAGCACTCAAAAATATTCATGTGGTCAACCTTTTGACATGTAGCTTCAAGATTTTATTTTTATTTATTGGTGTGTTGTTCAAATTTAGTTATGAGAGCGACGACACGGAAGGTACTATAAATAAGTAATTTTATTTCGAATACCTATTTTTGAACTCTTACTGAATGTTGAAAATATATTGGAAAACTCATGGAGCTTATTTACACGTTAATAATTATCTGTGTTGATCTTAAGGCAAACTAAAAGTGTCATGTTTGCTTTTCTATTCTACGGAAAATGTTCATACCCTATCTTCAATAATTTTATTATTCATGAGATTGATTTATTCACCATTAGTGCGAAACAGTAACCTGCACTTACCATACATAATTTGTTAACTTATTTTTTGGATGATTGAAAAGTAAGTTATAATGTACACTGTTATAGGAGGCATACGAAATTCACTCCTTACTGTCTCGAGAGTAAAACATTCGTGGAGAACGCAACCCTCTGCGGAAAATTATAGGAAAAAATCGTGAGGCATTAAAAGAAGAGTTTTACTGAAAATAACCGCCAATAGCGTGCATTGCAGCCTCAATTAAAGCCCGGAATCTGGAGAAAGCTGATTTGACACTTTCCCTTAGAAGACCCTCAAAAACCTCTTTAATTCTATCGACTAACTGGTCTCTTGTAGTACTGACACGGCGATTGGTATCTTTCTCGACAGCGCCCCATATATAATAATCCATCTGGTTAAGATCAGGGGAGTTTGGAGGCCAAACATTGGGATTTGTGGGCGTCACATCACCCTCTGAGGATGAACATCTGAAAACCATGACAGTTTAAGGAAATTTAGTCTCCTCGTAGCCTCGAAATTTCCATTGCAATTCTTTAGTTCATGCCGGGTTGTTTTTACTATTTCATGCCGGGTGCGGACTCATTCAGGGAGCATTGAGCAGCAACCTTAATCTCCTTATTTTGATCGCCGGCGGGAATCATCATGATACAAGTTATTCTCTTCCATATTACAGGGTCTTCCCAGTCATCCATTCTTGCTGTCATCGTGTATGTGAATGAAGTAGGGTGTATACTTTAAACCCAAGCCTAGCTGGTATGAACAAATTTAAAAATCTGAAAAAAATATCAAATGTTATGCTGTCAAATTTAATCCGAACACCCTGTACATCGAATTACTCCGACTTTAATATAGACAACTGACAAAATTTAACATCAAGGCACTGTTGTCAAGACTGGATTGAAAAACTTTACGAAATCTTTTAAGTTTTGAGCACACATCTCTAGTGCAGCTAGCGCAGTCTGGACTAGCCGAAACCAACGGACTAATATCGGATAGTACAATACGAATATTAGAAGTCTGTTTGAACCTTTCAATGATGCTATTGAGGGAATGATTCCCGTAGATTATCCTCTGCAGCTAAACTACATTCGTTTTAGATTAAATTAATTTCATTTTAGTAAATTAATTTATTAATCCTTTACTCCAGCCTGGGGAGAGTCGTTCAAGTCTGAGAATACCAATAAAGCCTGCAGAATGTTTGCGAAATTCGCAAACTTCAAATTGGACAACAAAAACTGTTAGATTCTTGTCGACGATTGATAACCTGAGAGCAAATTTCATAAATATTTTATACGCAGTATAGAATTATGAGCTGTTACAGTTAACATTTTATAACAAGTAAGTTATGAGTACGTGCGAACTTGAAAGGGATTTTGTGTTGTGTAAGTTTCGTTTCAGTGTCATGAAACCTTCATATTTTTGCTCATTCGAATCATCATGCGAGCGTTCCTCCTTCATGTGTTATTGCGGACTCATTCGTAATTGAATAAAATTTAATACTCATAAACATTTAATTTGAAATTATTAACAGTCGTCTTGATATTTTAGTGGTTTTGATTCCACTGTTTCAAAGTCGACATGACTCAAGTTTGGGTGACGCGACACTGGAAAAATTTTAAATAAATCCTTCTAATATGTGCTCAAATTCATAAAGTAACCATCACTGGTATTATTTCGCATTTTCCATTCATCCCTGACGTATAGTATCCAGCATACTTTTATGCTTGTTTTTCTGATATCGTCTGGCTTTTATATTTCCCAGATGCTGGATTTTATGTCTCGGAGTAGAGTTACAAAATGAATTGGAAAACTGCTTGAAGGATAGGTTCACGGGACCTGCATAAAGCAGCTACGCAGGAGAAGTACTGTTTAATTTTTATTGTCATTTATTTCTATTGGACATAACACTGAGAGTTTCAAACTCGAAGCCAGAATGATCTTTTTTTTTCTAAGTAGAACTCGTAGAACCAATCAGCATTCGTCAGACAAACGCACTGGCCAGAACTGACTACCATCGCTAATCGAATGGAAGGCTCCCATATCTTTACCTTGTTAGACTTGAGAAAAGGAAAGGAAAGCTTTTAAGGCGAGGACCCGATTTTATTAGACTGCGGCAACCTCCTGATACGCCTGCTAAAAATTAAAATCACACCAACATCCGCGCGACCCACAAATGGCAGTCCAACATACCTGGAAATGGAAGAAGAGAATATACGGGCTGTAAGTCGTATCGTTACCAACTTATTTAGAAGTTTATAATTTCAGATGTTAGGACAAGCACATACTAAAGGTAATTTCAAATCCCTACGTTACACACCTACGAAGCTGGTTGGCTTAGCCCAGAAACACTACGAGGATGAATTTTATTCGACAGCACAGCTGAGGCGGCAGGATTAGCGTACAGGTGCGGTGGACAGCAATAGGGCTGGATTAAAAACGCGCAGTCTTGGGCAGACTTCAAAATTATTCTAAAAGAAGAAAAATGACATTGGCTTACCGAATTCAGTACCAAGTATTATTTATTAGGCATATATTTCATATCGTTCAAGATATCACATTCAATTACTCAATTAAGCTGATCTACTAACCTGTATTTTACCTAATTTACCAAATTTTTCAAATTTCACTGTTCACGTTTCTATTGCATCTGGAGGAACGAAAATGAATGCAGGTATGTAAAATTGAATTCTGAACACATTTCTGCCTCTAAAAATTTTTGATTTTCGCAATAGAAAAAAGTTATTGTGCGAACATAAGAAAAAATATATATGCTTGCGCAAAGCTTTTTCCACTCTACAATTTCTTACGTAGAAGCGCGATTGTGGTCTCATTCGACTCGGAAGGACTGTAGAGACCTCGCAACGAAGGATTTTTTTGAATTTCGAACAAGAAAAAAGTTATTGTTACAATGTCCAACAGTCATGAAAATCGAAAATTTTCATAGGAGCAAATGTGTTCAGAATTCAATTTTACATATCTGTATCCATTTTCGTTCACCTAGTTGCAAAATAAATGTGTAAGCTGAGAATCGAGAAAGAACCTAGGATTAACATGGGGAAAAAATTTTTGGACAAATTTTGCAATAAATTTTTTCTAATTTGAAATTCAAAAAAGTTCTTCGTTACGAGGTTCCTACAGTCCTTCCGCGTCGAATGAGACAACAATCGCGCCTATACGTAAAAAATTGTAGAATGGGAAAAGTTTTGCGCAAGTATATATATTTTTTCTTATGTTCGCACAATAACTTTTTTCTATTGCGAAAATCAAAAATTCTTATAGGAGAAAATGTGTTTGGAATTCAATTTTGCATATTTGTATTCATTTTCGTTCCTCTAGATGCAATAGAAACGTGAACAGTGAAATTTGAAAAATTCGGTAAATAAGGGAAAATACAGGGTTGAAGATCCCCTTGAGAGTTACACATGTCGCAACAACCTTGAAACTTTAATGGGCATAAGAGGAAAATTAGAACGATTAAGTATGAAAAGATCTAGTACTTTTAATAATGTTAATATTAATGTAATAAGAAGATAACTTCTCATTGAGAGGTTTAGTAGAATTTCAATTAGGCACTCAAGGCCAATGTTAAGGATTTAAGAACTCCAGAGTAGGAGTGTAAGGTAATTCCCATAACAGGGTTACAAAGTGTATTAGGCCTTTCGGAAGCATTATAAAGAAGCGCAAACATGCAACGAGAACGTATATTAAAGTTAACGAAAATCAAAAGAGTAATGACTCAAAATAAAATAAATAATTACGAAGATCCGGCCATAAAGTTTAAACGGTCTGCCCATAAGCACTCCTCTACCGCTATGTACCCCAAGCACGTTAATTTTCAAAACTATCTTCCTTTTTCTTCCCGTGACAATTTACGAAGTACTTAATTTCTAATAACCTTCCTTCCAGTTGTCGCAAAGTACGAAGGCGTCAATCCAGTCAACACAAAATTCCATAAACGAATTCGAATGATTGAATGAATGAATGAATGAATGAATGAATGTGTTCTACATTTGCATCTCCGTCCCTCGCGCTAATGATGGAGGCAGCATGTGTGCTGGTTGATAAAACTCTTTCACGAGTGCGAGACAGCTTGGCGACCCAAAAGCTTCGCAAATATACCAGAACCGTTTGACTTGTCAAGGTCTAACGCTCTTATGTATGCGATCAACAGCTAGACCTCGACAGAGAGAACTGAAGTAGCGCACTTGCAAACGATGTTATCATACTCTCATGTATTTGCTAATTTTTTCATCAGGGGAGGAGGAAAATGTTAGGCTATATTGATGTACAGGTATTTCTTTGGCTTGACCGTTGTAAAATATTCTTGTGTGGATGTGGACTTAATCGTAATTGATTACTTATTCGTAATTTATGCTAACAAATATTTGATTTTATATTATTAGCAATCGTTTTGATATTTTAGTACTTTTGTTTTGCATAGCTTCACTTTAATTCAATGAATGTTAGTAGAATGAATCTACGAATATCTAAGATTTTAGCTCAGCTTCTCAATTTCTTAGAGCTTATGTAGCACCATCCATTAATTCTGTTCGAACATGTGACGAGAACATTAAGTGTTTACAGTTCTTTGCACAATTTCGAAAAGCGACAGTAATGAGTTTGCGATAGCATTGTACAGAAATAAATAATAAAAGATTTCTTTAAGAATAGTCTGTAAAAAATTAGGAGTGTTTTTAATCACAGATTTATGATCAGTTAGAGCTGCTATTAAAATAGCTAGAGTTCCATTAACTAAGGATTTCCTATTGAAGAATTTACTTGAAGTCATGTACGATTGGGGTTGTAAAATGGATACATTCTAACATTAACAGCGAATTGTCCTCCTCCAATACAAACAGGACATGAAAAATCTTCCTCTTTATTCATAGCAATAAATAGCTTCGATGTCGCGTTTCGAGATCCAAAGTAAATGGTTCGAAATGAACGCCATTTCGCTTCGAAGTGTTCGCAGTTAGCTGATGATGGGTTTGCTATTTGACAGGTGCATTGAAAAAAGAAAGTTTTTTCGGATAAAAATTTCCTCGTAACTCATCTTAAACTGACCTCCAGGGTAGTAGCCTTAACGAGGCACTGTCATATGGCACTGGCATAAAGTAAGTAACTATTTCAAGATGCAATGTTCAAAAAGTGTTGTATTTGGGCACTGAGAAAATTTTGCTTGGAAACAGACCGTTATCAAATTATGTGTGATTGTTTCAAAAACACGCTTCAGAATAAATTTTCTGTAAAATGGTGTTGAAAATAAATTATTTGTATTGTGGATGGACGCATGAATTTAGTTGTGTCCAAAGCAATGTAGGAACGCGTGGTACTAATATTCAAATCTGCGTAGCTCCTTTAAACAGCTGATGAATTATGGGTATTGTGCGTTGAGTCTTGTCAATTTTTAAGTGAAAACAGAAAATTTATCGCACGTTGTTGTTCTCGATTCGGTGCGTGGGTGTTGTTCGGCGTCAGCTCGTTTCCTCGCACCATGGCAGGGTTGTGCATCGCTTGATCAGAATGTCACTCTGCAGCAGCATTCATGTGTTCAGATATTTGTGAACCAAAACTTTGATATTTAGTACTCACTATAGGTATGACTACGCTTCAGAGAATCACGAATCTACGAATTAGATAAATTCACTTGACCAGACCGTTCTGATGAGAATAAGAAGATGAAAAATCGTTCAAAAACATCGGGGATGGCGATAAATGACGAAAAGCTACGCACTGACGCTAAAAGTCTTTTGAGCCTATTGCTTTGCCAATTTCCCGCCCAATTGCCCGTACGCGACAATACCCTTGGACTGTAATGCACTATGGAGACGAGGTTGAAAATAATCACTGACAAAGTACATACAATCTGATACTAAAAAAGAGACGGCGTCAATAATTGGCCCATTGTTCAGCCACGTACACAAACGAATGATATCAGAACGCTGTTCTCAATTAAGTTCTCTGGAGAGTGACTGAAATAGAATTGCCTGTATAACCTTCACATTTTTTGTAAAATGTGAAAATTGACTGTTGAAGCACTGCCTGTACTTATAAATTTTTTCAATGCTGAACTGAGCTCATATGGTTCAACAACTGAATCAAATCAGATATAGCATCAGCGGATGTTCCTTAAAATTACAGGATTATTACCATTTTACGCGCAGTAAAAGTTATAACAGAAAGCTGACCCGCAGCAAAGTATGAGGCAGTCTCAAAGTCCATAAAAATAGACATTGGCCAATAATTTGCCGCTGTATTGATGCAACCTGCGTAATACAATAGTTAGATTTTGGATTGCTTGCAATGAAAGAGGAATTTATCACTAGCATTTCATGTGTGGAGAACGTTGATATTCATGTGGTTAATATAACAAACAAATCATACAGGCCATCAGAGGAAGTTTATCATCACTATACGGAAAGCTAATTCTACCATGTCCAGCAGCTTTTGCGTTTTGCAGCGAGTATTTATTTTGCGTATTTTCGGCAAGTCATCTGGCCTATGTCCCCGTGTATCACTAGTTACACGAAATAATGAATGGAGTGGATTTTCATTTGTCCACAAACTATTCACGTTGTCGGATTTCAATTTGTAAACTTTTCAATTTACTAGCCCACGCATTCTGAAATCTACGCGCTTTCAGAAATTAAGATCTTGCGGTCAAATGCAGAGTGTTTACTCTTACAGCTGTGCTCTGTGCGCCGGCCAAAATGCTTTCCAGAGACTTGAATAATAACACCTTTAATTTATTCATTTTACTTCGCAAATATATACTTTGGGCAAACCAAAATTCTTAGGGTTGCGTCAAAATGTATTAAAATACTTCTACGCAGGCCCTGCTCCTTTGCTCTTTCACTTTCTTTATTAATTAGCTTTGCAAAATAAATGATCATGGTTTCGTGCAAGTTCGTAAAACACAGATGAATCCTTTCCCTAAACTATTTTAATAGCTTTAAGTATACAATTTTGAACATAGTGCCGGACTCATCACTGGCACTCGGTGTTGATTACCTCTGTTCTGCATTCTTCAAAGAAGGATACTGTGTCAAAATTTCTTACTATCCAACTCATGCATAATCTCATGCTTAAATGCGCACAGATGTATTAAGGTCTGAATTATGAAAGTACTTCTTTTCATAAAACCTTACTACAACATCTAGAATGCTTATCACAACTTCATCTGAGTACGCCAGCTAGAAAGTATCCCTATAGATGCAGTCCAGGGTTAATACTGTGTTGCTTCAGCGCTATCTTCGGTCCCGTCGACTTATTAATATAATTTTCAAGTCCCTGTCTCCATCATTGAATTTGTCCCCACTGCCATAGGTCAAACTAAAAAGGTAGAATACATAAAACCCTAAGGAATCCAGCCCATAGAGCTTGAAAGCCATAATTCTGCTTTTAGCGAACCCAGTCGCTGAAGAGAGTTCGCTGGCAGAAATTAATTACGTATTAATTTTGTAGGAAAGAATAAATTTACATGAGAGAGAAACATCATCTTTGAGCATCAGCAGTGTGGTATTTTAAAACGTATCAACTGCATCATTTCTAAATATCACTGAGATTCTGCTACTAATTTTGGTTTGGACAGTCTCTCATAATAGTGTGGAACTACGTTAGATGTCCAAGTTCATACTGTGGCCTGTTATATGCGAAATAGGGGAGCTCGAGTCACACAGAAAAGAGGCTTCGCAGGTCACAAAAGCGGGCAAACAATGATCTCCCATAGAAAAATTATTGATCACCTGCTGTAATGTACGGAGATGAATGCCTTTTTGAGGAGGATACTGTGCCTCATTGTGGAGGCTTTAGTTGAAGCGGCTCTTAACGAATTATGAATTTTACGTCCGGTAACATGGTAACTGAAAAAAATTATGTGCATGGGAAAGTGCGGGAAGGTAGTTGCGAGAATTTATTTCACAATTACAAGTTTAGTCCTATTAATCAGCCGTCTTAGTTTCGTCAAGATGTTAAAATCTTTATCTTGAGCAATGGAGACAATTATTTCGATACGCACAATCAATATTTTTTACTAAAAAAAATTGCTGGTAGTGGGGCATACATTTCTATAGATGTCTTAAACAGTTCTATGGCTGAGAATTTCACTCCCTTATTTCTCCCTGGCCAGACAAAAATCATACGTTAAGTTAAGCCAAGTCTTCATTCTTCTCGAGTGGGCAATTTAAGGACATGGAAAACTTTACATGTGGAGAATAGTGTAATTATCCTTAATGTGTTTGTGCCTTATGGAACTGAGAACCAAACGTGACATAAACCGAATGATAACAAAAACCAACAACATTTCGATCTAGAATAGAATACACGTACAATACGCCGTAAAATTATCTAATTACGACAATATACCGCGATATACCTAAGATTCATATAAACACGTCTTCTTTAATCTCAGGGCTATTCTACTTTCGTTAAAATATTTTTACACATACCCATACTGTCGAATATGGATAAGATGTGATGAGATGAAATATTTTACAGAAAATACATACTTCTTGCTGGTAAATCAGAGAAAAAGAAATTTGCCTACAAAATCATAATCTAAATGCAATTTTCAAGAAAAGTGGGACATTTAAAAGCACATGCAGTGTTCTCACTTCTATCATCGCACTTTACAGCAGGGGCTTTGGTGCAAACGCTGAAGATGTGTTTCATATTTCTGTCACGACGCTCGTGGGACTGACACCCTACTCGCGCTTCCAAACACTGCTTAATATCCGAGGTAAAGTTCGAACTATTATTCTGAGTATGAGTCATTAACACAAGAAATACTCATACCATGTCAATATTTTGCATCTAAGAAGTATTGCAAATTAAAAAAAATTGAATTATCCTGTTTAGAACTCGCAATGTTTTTTCAGCTAAATTACCAGCAAATCTTGATATAACATTATATACTCAGTTAAAAATTGGCGCAGTGTCTCTAATGTTTCGCCGCAGTTCGGGGCAGTAAGTGGAGTTTTGCGCCAGTCCGGCGCCGTACATTGCGTCTGCAGCGTTGTTGCAGCGAGCCGTCAGTGGCCACGCAGCTCGCCGCAGTACCCCCACCCAGGGCCCGCCACCCAGGGCCCGCCACCCAGTGACCGTCACCCAGTACTCGCCATCCAGTACCCGCCATCCAGTATCCGCCACCCAGTGCCCGCCACCCAGTGCCCGCCATCCAGTACCCGCCATCCAGTACCTGCCACCCAGAGCCCGCCATCCAGTACC
>JACJUY010000819.1:140221-156954 GCA_014220935.1 Platorchestia sp. MABIK
ACCCGCCACCCAGTGCCCGCCACCCAGTGCCCGCCACCCAGTACCCGCCACCCAGTACCCAGAGCGGCCTCTGGTTGAACGACGTACAATGGCGTCCTTGCACAGCCTCAGACGACGGTTTATATTGTCTGCAGCATTTTCTAATTTATCTGCGATAACAGAAAAATATACCTAAAGTCGATCTAAAATAACTAATTATTTCTTGAATAACCCTTGGCTCATAGAGTTTTGCACACCATTTTTGCACTCCATCTGCAGGCAAATTTATAGTGAAGCTCCCTAAACGCTAAAAACGCCGCTATTTTCCAAACAAAAAGTTATGACAAAAAACTCTGGTAATCATTTTTAAACTTTCTCCATTTAATGATTTCTGTAATCACCAAGCAACGACAGAAAAATCTAAGTCAATTTACAAAACGACATAGATGAAAGTAAATTTAAATAAATTTGCGTCATTGTTTTCTAAAAAGCTTATGTCCCGTAGTTGAATTTATGAATTTTGTAAATAATTACGTTCAATTATGCGGCGGACGTGAAGAACAATGATATCATTATATGACGAAGACACTTTGATGACAAATTGTTATCAATTTGATGACAAATTCTCCCCAAAATTGTCTTGTACGTAATTCACTTCACTTAAATTATCCTTAATTTGATTTGCATCTTTTTTAACGCTTCAAACCGATTGAAATATTATATTATTGAAGCAAAAGTTCATTGAAATTTCTGTTTTCAGAATTCATGACGAATCTTTCCATACGCTTTTAATGAAAAAAAAAATCCATTTTTCAATTCGCATTTAATTGCAGTGAGTTTGTAATGTATTCAGACGTAGACGTTTTGATGCCAGCTGATTGATTTTCAAGGTCATTTTAAAGACGAGTAAATCGAAAAAAACATTATAATTTAAAGCTAACATGTTTCTCATTGACATTCTTCAGCGTTAAGGCTGTTGTGTGGTATGAAGTTGCGCAACAGAGTGACCACATTATGTAATGGTGCAGCAGCTAAGTTCATATGAGTTGCAAATCGCTGGCGACTTCTTCACATCAGCTGAGCAGCATCCCTTGCAGACCAAGTTGACAAGTGTAAGATCTATGAAGCTCAAGTTATGGCTATTTTCAACTATCTGATATACTGTGAGTAAGTGTCTATTGGCAAGTTTTTCCCGTCTGTATCTCCGAAAGCGTTCAATTTTGTTTTATTTAACAAGACAATCTTTAAGTGTCATCACAATATTGTGTGATATTGTGTGTTGCTTGACTTTAGCGCGTATGACAAAATGGACTGCGTTGAATGCGAGCGATTCAGCTTTATGACGTTGGGTGACGATGGTGCACCTACTAGTGGGTTTGATTGCTTTACTTGTTTTAATTACTACGGTTATTCTGCGTTATAAGTAGAAATGTATTATGGTTATGAAGGTGCTGAGTGAAGTTTTCTATGATATATGAAACAATCCTTTTGCTCTCGACTTCAGAGTTAATTTGGGAAAAAAACAGTTTCATTTGCTACATCTGTGACAAAGCACTTTATACGAAAAGTTCACATACTGCAGATCCATCATTTCCATCGAAATCATTGTATTTTGCAGCTTCGTAAACATAGCAGAAATACATATTTTCATTTTTTGAGCAATTCAACGTTGTTGAAATCTACTCTAAATAATGCTGTTATCTACTCCAAATAATGTTTACTGCTGCGTGGGCTTGCTGCTAACTCACGCATTGCACCATGGTCCAAAATTTTTATAAATTGCAATTAAGGGTCTAAGCTTATTATATTCTGATAATTAGAATTAATTTGTCGTTCTGGCAGTATTAATTAGAAACTAATCAATATTACATTCAGTACAGGGTTTACCAAGAAATGCAGATTAATTTTGTAGTCTTATTGTTTAATACCTGATTGTGATTGAAATGCACGTGTAAAAGAAAATAATATGGATATTTTTGGAAGCATACTTGTTTTTCATTAACCTGAAAAACCTGAGATCTATGTACAATCAAGGCTGCTGCCATAAACTACAGTGCTCTCAAATGAGCAGTTCACTACAGTAAGCCTCGAATGTGCGTGTTTTTTTAAACGATAATAGGGTGGTGGTCACTAACGCAGCCTCGCACTTCGGGCTGCTCAGTGGAGACCGGCGCAGCATACCTGCAGTGGCGAGCGAGGCACCGCAGTAGAGAACTGTGCGGCGCCCAGCGGACGTCTCGTCTGCGACGCTGTACAACTACTCTCGGTTCCCGCTACTGACGCCCGCAGTAAACTTCGCCGACTCAGCAGTAACACTGAGTCGATTTTCAACTGGCCACAGAGTCTTTCAGATAAGCCCGTGTAATTTCCCTTCCTACGCTTAAATCCTAGTAACTCATCATAAAAGTTACTTTATGCTTTGATATTTTGATGGTTGCTTTATCAGACAAGGAGAACACAAGTTTTATTCGATATTACTTGGTGGACACAGCGCGCTAACTTCTGCCGTTTCCAACGACGACACTGCTTTTTTGATGTCCTTCTTAAGAGCTGTGACGCTGTTTTGGAGTTTTGGGATTAATTATTTGTGACCAAAAATAGTAATCCATCGAGCTCAGGTCAGGCGAGTCGGAAGGCTGAAAATATTTCTCGCAGAACCGCACACCGGACCTCTTGACCATGTCAACGGTTTTGCTCGCCATGTGAGCAGAAGCAGAGTCCCGTTGGAACATAAACTTCCTATTTGAAGCCGAGGCCGTAATCAATTTATGACGTTTGTTAGCGAGACTTTGCTGTAGGATTCGGCGTTCACTTTTCGTCGTCGGCGAAGAAGTGTTACTTACTTCGAGTGACGTCATCCTCACTCGAAACCAAACAGAGGACCATGACATTGGCTGGTTTCTTCGTGGTCATCATGGGTTGAGCGTCAGTGAGTCAATCCAGTGAGGTTGAACGTTCAATGAGGCAATCTAGTGTTCGTTATGTCTGCTACAAGCGCTATCAGCTGCAAAAATTTTCTCATCAGAAACAAACTTAAATGTCGATCAGTTGGCCTTCAACCAGTTCAAAACTTTCTTGTACCTCTCCAAAAGAACTTTTTTCATCTTCTTAGTTAGGAGATGCTTGATCGCTCTGGGAATTGTCATGATGCCGACGAACATCTTCTTAGCCAATGTCGAAAATTACACGGTTGACTTGGCCTGGACGCTTCTTTAGAAGCCGATCAGAAAACAAGGTTTGCGAATTTTGAGTTTTCTTGTCGTGTGGGCGGCTCTGCAATTTAGGCAAGCTTCATCAAAACCCTTAAAAATATCGTAAAATGTACGCCGAGGATACGGGAGGAATTTTGAAATGAAGGTTTTGCTCCAGCCGCGATCTACGAAGTTCACCAATAGCTGAATGTTTCGATTGCTCCATTGCATAATGTTTGTGCAACAAGCTCTTATTTATTGCAGGCTTCGTAGATAACTAAGCATAACTGGTGTACTTCAGTGATGCCTACTTTTAGAGGTATCAGGTTTCCGCCGTTTCTAAATTTATACAGATTTATCTGGAAGACTCTGTAGCTTTCGCAATTCGTCAGTATTAAACTTTGACAAATGTTTCTGAAGCATCTATTACCTTTTAGCAACTTTTGAGCCCAGACAACGCAAATCCATTCTTACATCATTAACATATTATTTTCCAGTTCATTCCATTCTCCCCATCATACATAAATGTACATTTTGTCTGGCTTCAATCGCAAAACGCAATCCACATGGTTGAATGCTCAATGTAATGCATGTTACCTCAAAATGGATATTTATTCAAAATTCTTGTATTTCTTCGAGAGTCTTCATTTATTATTGCTGTACTCCACAGTTATTCCCTTAAATTTTATTCATCGTGTTCATTTAAGAAATTTAACGAGTCAAGCTGTCTCCTATGGAGTAGGACGGCTCAAAAACCTGCGTTTATGCAAACCGAAACGTTAACCCTTCAACGTCCTCAAGGGCTTCACGGTCTTTTTTTAAAAAACATCTTTGAAGTATTAAAGGTTGTTGAGCTCATGCCCTTTCAATATCGTTTTGCCTGGGAAGTTCTATTGAGAGCGTTTTCAATTTCTCTTATATTCATTTTCTAAACCCTTTCCCTATTTTCATTTTTGTAAAACTTTTTACACTGAAGCGGTTTTTAGTTTTCACTACGTTTATGGAAATTTATTCTCAATCTACGTTACTATATTGTTACTAACATATAAAAAGGTTCGAATCGTATATTATATTTTTAAGACGTTACAGCAAATAAGATCATCTAAAACACTATACCGAAACATTTCATGCATCACCAAATCATGTTTTTGTCGTCACAAGTAATGAACAAGATAAGGATAGATTTACAAAATTAATTTCGGCGCGTTTAAATTGGGATTTAAACAAAAAAGTGAGGTTGAAGAAAATGCTAAATAAAACAGAATGGACAGTAAAAACACAATTAAAAAAGTGAGGGCGAAAGCAAAAAATAATACAGAGAAACAGCTAAAACATTGAACAAGTTAAGATGCAGACTCATGTAATTATTAAAATGAAATTTTGCTAAGGAAAAAACAAGCAAGTTTCGTTCGCATCTTAAGGTAATAAAGACGTAGTAAATAAGAAATTTTTACTCTAACTTTCGTAGTAAAACTGTTCAGCATAACAGATGTACCTTTATTAAAAAATCCTAGCTCTTAACAAACACAAGATTATTTCAAATTTGATTTCCTTTTAAAAAAGCGAGATGCCTTAATACGAATTGTCATTTCAGCAGTATTTTTCATTATGGTGCACTGAACTCAATTTATATAGTGTGTTATGTGTTTGTAAGCTATGAGTGAACAGTTTTCTCCATTTTCCAGAGATTTTCCAGTAAATTTCTTTCTGTTCCTTCTAAAACTCGTCACAGCGTCCGGTTTCACATGGTAGCAAACATTTCTTGGTTACAGATAAGATTACATTAGATTACACTATAATTTAATTCAGTCAATTTTAACTCCATCCAAGGTGCTCCCAAGAAAGGAAGGATGACGATGCCATTTAGTACGGAATTAAGAGAGCTGTAAATCTACGCATATGGTGTGTCCCTGCATAAGGGACAATCTATGGGAATCTATGACTAAACAGAAACAGCTAGGTTAAAAGAAGTTTATGAAACTGGCTATATGATGATGAAGAAGTTTATAGATGATGGATATGGGTGCTGAAAATAGAAAACAATGGGTGTTGAACCGAACAATGGCCCAGAACAATAAAATAAACCCATTTAATTTCACCTCAAAAATAGCTATACTTTACCCACGTTTGGGACTTCACTCCTTTCTCTGGGTACGCTAATTCTTACCGATACAAAAGTAGTATCCTAAAGACTAACTTACGGCTAAAGTTTCACATTACGTATGATCGTTTAAATTTTTTGCCCATTTAGCGACGTATCATACTAAAAATATACAAACGCCCTTAAACCTGATTTCAAAGTGAGATAATGTGGAACAAATCTAGCATTCGCTATCAACAGATGTAATGTAGAGAAAATTCTAATATCACAACCATGACATCTTTCATAAAAGCTTTTGTAAGAAACGGGCGAATGGGGTCCAGCTGCTCGGAAGTTATATTTCTCGCAATATTCGCTGTCGGACTCTACCTTTAGATTTCGCAGCTGCACATGTTCCGTAAAGTTAAATGCTTAATTCAGCTTCGAGGATCTAATGAAGTGAATGGTTATTAAAACGTAATATCGTTCATTGCTTACTCAATGAGAGCGTGTGTTAACTTCTTTTAGCGTAACTGTTTTTACAGAATGTTTCAGCTTGTCTGAACGGTAACTTACCTGTTATTACGGAAATCATGAGCGATCTAATTTCACGTTCGCACCTGAGCTCTCATTTTGGCTTCAAAATCATCCCACTAATTTCCTTTCATTGCTCATCGTCCCCCTCTTTTTCTTAATTATCATAGTTTGCAAGTGATTACTGCATAGCACTGAAGAACTGACGCATTAGCTCTCTCTCCTCATATTTTTTTTCTGTATTAAGCCGAGTAATCTCAATTTAATTCGACCGGTAAAACGCTGAGCTCAAAATTTCATCTCACTTTATTTAAAATCAATTTCGAATAGGAAGAGCGAATTTATTTTGCCTATTTGCATTAGACGGCTGGAAGAGCCTGCTGCCCGCACCATACAGTGACGCGCAACATGACGCCGAGTTTCGTTACCTGCACGAGGGGCGCGACGCTGGCGGCAGGGCGCGTGCCATCAGTGGATCATTGTCTGGCGAGCGCCGTAGTTCTGAACTTGATAAGCAGACAACAAAGCTTCGTTTAGTAGTAACTGTTTTTTATTTAATTCTCGATGAAAGAGTATCCACGTGTCAGTGTGTGTGTGGCTAAGTGAGCTAAATGCAGACCTAGTTGGTAAACTATTTTTCTTAATATTGATGGAATAAAATATCCTTCAAATTATTATCTTATTGATGAAAAGATTCTTGAACCTTAGGAAGTATTTAGTTATCCATATCCTTTCAGGTAACTTACTTATATCTGGGATAGTTAATGAAATAAGGGAAGGCGTGTGAAGAGTAAATTTAGAGATAGTCAATTCACCCGAGGAACCAGAATCTATGATTTGTCACATTCTACACCAGGTGGACAAAGTTGTCTATTGTGGCTAAATTCTGAGACATGGAAGCCTTTATTAATTGAAAAATGTTTCACTTTCATTAATTTTGAATGCAAGTTTCCATACAATCATTTTCACCGGTAAAATTGTCGGTTTTCGTACTTGAACTTTAGAGAACTCACTCTGACAGAGGCGTGAGCCACCCATGGCCACTTAAGGGGATTTGCATAATGCTGCTGACCGACCAGTTGTCACGCACTCAGTTTTCAAAAATATTTCATCAAACTAAATGAAGGTACAATCCATTTGATGCTGGTTATTGTTAAAAATGTTTTATTTATTAAATTAACTTTCATTTGAGGTAAATCTTGAACATTGAAAATTGAATATTGGAAAGAGAGCTTCGCTTCCTCCCCCCTACCCTGGTTGAACGACAAACTTGTGTGATATATGAGGCGCTGTAGGGAATTTTTGAGCTTCCTTTTAAGCGGGATTTGAAGCTCCTATGAGAAATTGTTTAAAAATAATAGGCTTGTCTCTTACTGAGGATTTTGAAAGAAAGTTCCGTGAGTGGTCTCATAATGGTGCCTAGTCAGCTCAGTGCGGTGTGATCTTGTGTGAAAACTAATAATCCTACTACTCTTTTCTTTAATTCGCTAAAAGATTTAATCGCTGTATATCTGTTGAAATTTTCTTGATATTGAAATTTATTACAGTTCTGACTCATATTTCGAAAATATTTGATAAACTGCGGGTAACAACATTTTCATTTTCCTCAATATAATGAATGAATCAGTTATGCCAGCGTCCTACAAACAAAGGCTGTAAAGAAAATACGGGGTATAAATAGCTTGTACCTGGACTACAAATTATCATCAATGTGGCGAAGATTGACTTCAGCAGTATATGTTGTTAGAAGTTGCTTCAAAAGACGACTTTCAGACAGGGTGGTTGGATGAGTCTCTTTAATATTTAAATTTGTAACTGTAATCAGAATTTTTTTAACAGTAGCAGCAGCGGGATTATACAGTGATGTGAATCAAGTGTTTGGACAGAAGACGCGGATCAGTGATTAATAAAAGTATCTGGATACTGGAATTAATCATCGCATGTCCTACTAAAGACATCAGCCATACCAAAATTTCTTTAGTAAGGACTACCTCCCTTCCACACTCAGCCCGTTTTGCTGTTTGAGCGCGGGCAACCCAATACCCAATGCACTAAATTTGTTGATTGAAAAACAAAATCAAAATTACAAGATATTGATTTCGATGTATATGTAATTCGTAACGGGGAATCTATGGACATGGTGTGTTCCTAGACAGGAGCCCTTGCACGTAGAAACAGCAAGTTGGATGGAAGAAGAAGAAGAAGAAGAAAGGGCAAAACGACAGCGCGAAGAAAGCATGCAGTCTGTAAAAAGCAAAGTGAATACGAAAAATAGAAGTCCCGTACGCCTACAGAGGTTGAATAAAATAATGGAAACACCTTGTCAAATCAATAAAATATTTTTTAACATGGAGTAGGTTACCATTTGAGGCAATTACAGCCTCAATTCTTCGAGGTATTGATTCATCCAAATTATGAATTGTTTCTAAAGGAATTTTTCCCCATTCTTCAATTAAAACACCCTCCAGTTCTTTTAGAGACGATGGCGGCGGAAATGAACTTCATACTAGAATCTCTAAAACCGACCATAGATGCTCAATAATGTTGAGGTCTGGGGATTGTGGTGGTCAGATAAGATGCTCAACTTCATTAGAAAGTTCCTCATGCCATTCTTTAACAATTCTAGCTGTATGGTTTGAAGCATCATCATCTTGAAAAATGCGTTCCCCTCCGAAAACAGTGCTTGAACCATAGGATGAACTTGGTCGCCCAAAAGTGCTAAATAGCCTCGGCTGTTAATTCTTCCGTAAAGGAAAATCATTGATCTAGCGGTTTTCCAATAAATGGCACCCCAGATCATCACAGAACCCCCACCATGTTTTCGGTTGGGAGAAGGGAGTCTGGATTAAGGCTTCTTTCGGCTGTCTCCAAACGTACACTCAGCCAGAGGTCGAAGATAGGATAAACGATGATTCGTCAGAGAAAATCACAATTTCCACAGCTTGACCCACCAATTCTTGTGGTTTCTACACCACTCTAAACGCTTCGAAATATTTGTCTTTGAGAACATGGGTTTTCTAATTGTTGCTTGTCCGTGGGAATCCAGATTCGTCAGCTCCCGACGAGCAGTTTTTGTGGAAACTGGGTTCTGTAGGTCTTCATTGAGCTCTGTGATGATTTTAGGACTCGTCTCGTCTTGCGATCCTCTGTAAAAATTCGATTTAGATTCTAACGGTGTCTCTCAGACGACTTCACCTTTCTGCCAGACCTGTATTTTGCTGAGGAAGTTTTTCCTTCTCTTTCTGAGGCAGTCATTACTTCTGAGACAATACCTTTTGAAGAGCCAAGCATTCGGGTAGTTTCTGTTACATTATGCACCGGCCAAATGAGCACCAACAATTTGGTCTTTTTGAAAGTCCGAGAGGTCTGTCATTTTTATAAATTATAACCAACGTTTTTTAAATATCTGTTAAAGACAGGCATTTAAAATAACCATATCAAATACCAAAAATATTAAACAAAAAACATTAAAATACGTCCCTCTTTGATTGCTTAAAACATGTTCAAACCTTATGACACCAAAATGTTAGGTGTTTCCATTATTTTGTCCAACCCCTGTATCTGTAATTAAGGTAAGCTAACAGAATCCCACCAGAGGGGCGCCAGTCCCCAGAGCATAGCCAGTCCTCATTTGATATTACCTTTATTAAGGTGTTATGGGTAATATTACTATTCTTCTTAATATTACTTTTTCCCTATTCTAAGCCCTCTGAGGAATAAGACACTGAAAACCAATCTGATTTATAAATAGGTGCAACAACACTTCCGTAAGGAATTGCAACTCATAAGCGGTTTGTGTAAATTTTTATTGAATTCTCACAAAATTCGAATGGTATTTATACTCTATTATCTTTCGAAAACACATTCAATGCCTTGAGGTTGGTCGGTCATCTTGCGTATAACTGATTTTTTTATTTTTTCATGAATTGTTTACGGCATCATAATCCCGTGAATGCTAAGCCATTTGAACACCTAGATATTGTTGGTTTAGAACCATTCTTGAATTACTCAAACGGCATGATTCAAATCTTTGTCGGGTTGAAACATCCATTCATATACGAGACCCAATTTCTCAGTAATTTTTTTTCCGTACCTGTTTTTACCGAATGTTTCAGTTTGTCTAAACGGTAACTTACAACTTACCTTTCTTTAATTTTAATTTTTTTTAACATTACGAATTTTTTTTTTTTCAAATTATATTTAGCGTTATCCCACTGTCTTGTAACATTAAATGGAAAAAGCAACAACATACTATTAAGCTTCCGCCGTCGTGTTCCGCTAATGGGTAGGTGTTTTTCCATGAGTGTGCTCTTTCATCTTTTTTTAAATGTGAGTGGCACCATAATGGCCACAAGATCTATCTTAATTTATCCATTTCACAAAATTTATATAAAAATTCATCATCATGTTTCAAATTTGCTCTTGCTGCTATCTTGATCATGACGTCTTTGACGATCCTCACTTTAGACGTCTTGCGAGGATCTATCGTGATTTGAGTTTTTACTCATGAAGTTCATAACTAACTGTTTTCTAACAGACATGTGACCCAGCAGCTGTAAGATATTTTAGAACTTCATCTCTAATCTCTTTCGGATTAGTTTAACCGAATGTAAGATGTTTCATGACCTATTGAAATTTTTCTCGGTACCTCAAATCTTGGAAAATTTTCCGTGGTCCCAACCATCTTTCTCTTTTTCAAATCGTAGCTTGAAGTGCTTAAAAGGACATTTACGTTCATACATATTTTTCAGTAGTTAATTTTTGCAATGTATGTAAATTGTTTTCATATCTTTTGATCGCGTCATTGGTTCGTCATCGTGTCATTTTCATCATAAACTAACTCTAAAATCTCCAGATCACCGTGCATAATATTCCATTTAGATTTTCTATAATTTTTTAGCGTACTTAGCAGTTAAAATTTGCATAAATCACTTGTTAAATTTGTTACAGAAAACGTCTAACATTTTTTTTCACGGTGTAATTTACGAATTATTCATAAATTTTCTTACGTAAAGGAATATGTGCTCAACGCTCAGTGGTATGTGCCAATGTATTTGTTTGCTTGTCATGTGAGTTTAATTTCGTTAGAAACTAATATAGAAAGATTTGTTTTTAATTACCCAACTACTTCTTTTACCTCTGTCAGGGTAAAAAATTATTCAAATCTAGTTCAACTGCGATGGGCTAAACTGAAGTTCAATATTAAATACAAATTTAACGTCCATTGTAATAATCAATTTAGAAAATAGCTAACACTATTTGGATCGTGCCTCCATTTAGCTTTCATTAAGTAGTTATAAAAATTGAGTTAGAGAGAGCAGATCGGACAGCAGCATTGTGAAAATCCCCTCACTGACCACCTATGGGTCCCTTCGCAGGAAGCGTTGTAATCCGTAACGCAATAAGTTTGTTAACTATCCAGCCTGAAACATCTATTATTAATTTCATTTAATGAACATCATAATTCATTTAGTGTGGCCGCAGGCAACGATTGCAGCGTTTCTCGTAAAGCGACCTGACAAAATATGTTGGAGTCTGAAATAGTCGCCAGATGTGTTTTAAGTGCTCGCACCTACAACTCTAAATAGTGAACGTCAAATAGTGGCAAAAATGTGTTCGGACAGAAGTAAAGTTTAATACAAACAAAATACCCACGAACATAGCTATGAGTTATGTTGAAACAAAATAGCTATGAAAAAGAACAAAATTTCTAGCATCCTCTTGCAGTTTTTTAACTTAGGTTAGGGTCTCTGATGAAGAAAGTAATTTATACATTACAGTCACAGATTTGGGATTTTCATAAAAGTGTATGTTTCTGTGATGAATCGCATTGACATAAGTTTCAGTCAACGTTACTCCAAAAACTTACGGTTTGAACAATCCTAAATCTAATGATTAGTTCCTGAGAAGCATGTTCCAGGGAAGTCAAGTAAAGTAATTTTTCTGTTTGGCTTACTACTCTGGGCAGAACAATTCAATATAAATAACTATTGCTTGAAAAACATTTCTCTGCTTAACTTTCTTCGCCCACACTTGTGATACGATATTTCCCGCTCAGCTGAACGTCAGATAGATCGTTTAAACAATAATTAATGAAAACTTGAACGTATTTTAGGGAAGAAAATCTCTTCAATTTCTTCAAATGATGCATTGGAAAACGAAACTCGAGTACAGAACTAGGTGGTTGATGAAGCCCGAGACCGCGGTGACATGCAGCTACTTGGTCATTTTTGACATATCATGACTAGGGTTGTGACAATATGCTCGAATCATATTTTCACAGCCCTAATAATCACCCACAAACGCATGTATTTGATTTTTAATAAATCACATACATGTGATTTAGTACATTGTGTAAATCACAAACATATACACGTACGTATATGATTATTCGGGCTGTGACAATATTAGAGCCTATTGTCACAGCCCTGATCATAACGTTACTTGTCGATTGGATCGTTGCCCCGTTAGTTTCAAGAGGCCAAGTGTGGGTGGGAGGGTCGGTCAGAAATAGAGCTTCAATTAAAAGATAACAATGTAGCTAACGTTTTACAAGATGGGAAAATAATTTATCTTTCCAATCGTTTCCATTTTTCACCGTCCACTCGTCTCATTTTCCCGTGCAATTTATTTATTTTCACATCTATCATCGGTAGGCTACGCCAATTCTTCCTCTTTACTGCAGGGTCGCCTTCATCAGCTGGGTGACTGCAGGAGAAACTCGTCACAACATGGCCATGAACTAACTTCATATATGTAGACCACCATAAATAGGAACATTCGAATTGAATGAAATTGATTTTATTTTCCGAGAGAATCTCAACGCACACACAGCGAAAGCGGGTCACTGCTTGGCCCAGAGAGTCACCTATATTTTCGGGATTGAAATGCTCAAAGTAAATTTATTCCTGCCCTGCGCATTACCGCAGAGCGTGAAATGAGAATTTGATTGACAGCTCTTAAATTTAAAATGTCAATTCTGGGAATGGTTCCACGTATCAGTAGGTAATGCTTCAACAAGTGTTCGAGATACTTTTAGTGTCAAATGAAGCTCTTGCTCTAGGTTTTTTTCTCCACTAGTAAATTAAGAAGAGCGCAATGAGAAGATGAACGTCGTAGTGTGAAAATTTTGTCGAGCCCAAGGTTTCAATACAAAATCCGTCGTCAGCTCGTAAGAGTGTCTAACTTTAGCTAATGAATGCAAAGCGTTCAAAAAAGAAACGAAGTGCACATTTCGCACGGTTAACGAGCTCCGAAGATACTGATGTCTAACTCCGCATTATTTTCACTGGACTCAACAGAGCTTTCAGTAGGATAAAAAACACTTTCGAATTTCAACCCTTTTTATCTCAATATTCTGTACAGAAGCATCGATAGCCATAGAAGAAATAATAACGTACTAAATAACATAAGGATCAGATTCAGTACCTCTTTAAAAAAATAATCCGAAGGCTTGTCCCATAGAACAGGGAAAAGTTAAATACAATTATTTGACACAAGAGATAGTTAAGCCTTATAAATAGGTTAACAAAAGAAAAATATATTTAATGGAGAGAACGCTTATTTACAAAAGCAAGTATTTTTTCCGAATTGAACGATTTAGAATGAAGCTCATGTTCACATTATTGGAAACGAGTGAACTACACAGAACCAGGATCAATGGACAATTTTGACCCGAAGAAAAAACGAGAAACTGTCTCAAATGCCATGTCTCTAACTAAAGGTGAAAAGAAACTTTTTCTAAACACATCTAACTGAAAAACTAAATTCTTACTATGATAGCAGAGGATGAAATTCAGGCTCTAATAATTTAGCAGTGAAATAAGAGAAGCAACGAGTACACAAAACAATAAAGAGTATAAGAACAATTTTTGAAAAAATGAGATCAAATCACCTACTATGCAAGTCCGAAGCTCGCACTAGCGAATATTATATGAGGTTGAGGGCAGGCACTCCTGTTCGAGACGTACAGCATCGGGCCGCAATCAGGCTACCATCCCTTTCCGAACAAGTGCTCGTTAACAGGTGCTACTTAAACCGTCCCTAGAACGCGAACGCCCCTCCTCAAACGAGTCAAGCTCACTTCCCTTAACCCAATAATGACGATAAGCAATTCACACGTTGGGTTCACTTATTCTCAAAACAAAAAACATAAATCCTATAACTACATAAATGAAATTTCTACTTCAATACTCGAGCCGTGCAATTTATAGGCATAAAAATGAAAAATCACGAAACTTGAAACGATTTTGGGATCAAATAAAATTGTTTGCTAGATTTCAACCAAAATTTTTCGTCAATGCTACAGAGTTTGTAGCTGCAAATGAAAAAAAACCCTCACATTTTCCTGCCTTCGTAATTCATAACAACTCGAAATACCATCATCCTTCCGCATGTCCGAGACGATTCCACTCTCAACGCAAAAATTAAACTATTTACAAGAGGAAGCGAGCGTCTTTACCCAGATATACAAACCGAAACGTGAACAGATTAATTTCTATGCATAAACATTCGAACGCTTTCAATGAAATTTTGGATTTCTCTTCAAAGCTATAAATAACCTTGCACGCACAGTGAAAAAATTATTTACCGAAGTACTCAATTTCGTGTTTCAAAAATCATTCGAGGGTAAAGACGCTTTCACCAAAGAAAACTTATCTAGCATGAAAGACACATTACGTTATACAGTCACCAATCTCGAAGCTTATGTAACAAGTACATAACTCTAAACACACGGTATCTCGTTCGATAAAAAAATTAAGTTTGTCGCAATACGGCATTAACTATACATCTAAATCAAAAACAGTTAAAACATTAACTGAAGAGCATGGAGCACAAAAACACCATAACAGTGGCAATGGGCTATGAGAATTTCCCAAGTTAAAACAAAGTAAGACACTCATATGAACCAAAGTCGCTCGCCTGAAAGGAAACTGATGAGAAAATTGGAAATTAACACGTAAAACCACAACTAAAAACAAGGGAAATCCCATCGATACATTTATGCAGTTAGAGTTGCTCATTCTGAAAGGGTAATTTAAAATTTTCTTGAAGAAACTGTATTTTCTTCTAAACCTGATGAGTGAACATCCAAATGCTCGTCGCAATATCTGTTCATTCAAAACGATTAGGGTAAGAACAGGATTAATCAATTCCACTTCATCTCTTGAATACCGACAAATTTAAGATAATTGTGTGGCTAAGTGACAACGACTGATTTGACATCCTGTTGAATCGCTAAGTTGAAAAATCAAGACTTAGCGTAGGGTTTTTCAGGGAGATATCCGTAATTGATTTAGCCTTCTGCGCATCCGAAAGAATGTTAGCAAAACAAAAACTAAATTATTAAGCCGCCACAGTCACCGTTTGGTCCAAGGCAAAAAAGAAACGTTCTATCAAAACAGTAGACGCGCACGAACTGCAATGCAGAAAATTCACCCGTGCTGCACAAAAACACGTTAGTAATGCAAACCGAAGTCAGTCTTGAACATATAGAGAAGGAATATATTCAAACCTTAGGACATACACACTCGGGCACACAATTTTTCATGGTTTTGAGCATGTGCAGTAAGTTGACATGAGTGGATTGTTTTAATACAATAGTATAACGGAGTGCAAACAATTTCAAAATACTATTTTTACATTCATCAGCATTTCAGAAGCAGAAAAGCAACACTTTCAATACAGGCCAATCGTTTCAATAAGTTACCAGGAATATTTCAGCGGACCAATGCTTCGCAATCTATCTCCACACATATAAGTATAATCAGTATATCTTCCACCTTCAGATGCACTCACACCTTCAATTTGTTGAACACCGAGTTGAGATCATCTCGTGATATTTTTTCTTTTTTATAGGCGCTTTTTATTTAAAATAAAATACAAATCATATTTTTACTAAAAAAAAATGACAAATCAGTACATAAATACCGGCCAGAAGACCGTATGTCATTTTGTACCTTAACTTTGGAAAGTCAACAACTTCGACGTCTTTTGAAGACGCACCCATTAATATATATGCACCTACAATCTGGGTAACAAGACTCGTCTTACCGCATCTAAATCACATTGCAATGTATCAGACGCCATGACCTCTAGCGATTGTGAACGCTCCAGAATCACAGACACGAGTCGTGCATCACAACTGTGCGTGCACTGAAGATTCATTCCTCTTTAGATAGCCAATCAATTTTTGAGGTGTAACTCATGAGATTTAGACATCAGTCATTCAGACTAAACAACTTTTTCATAAGTATATTTTTCACTACTTTACTATTTGATACCCTCATTTTTAGAGACCTGCAAGTTAAACGGAAGAAACATGCTTCTTTTTAGGATTACGTTGGAGTTTGACCAGTATAACCACTTCGCATTATGAATTCATGACGCTCTCGGTGAGCACCATTTATCGAAATTCTCACGACCTTACGAGTCAGTAAATCACTCAATCAAAGATATTTTGAAGCAAACGTATGCGGCACCATATAATGATCAAAAATAAATCTGAAGATAATAAAATAATATTTAATCATAAAACATACTCGTCAGAATAAAAAAATACTTGCAAATTCTGATGCAAAAATTCCGTCACTGGAACTGTGTTTTCGAGTTGGAGAATCCTTTAGTTTCATTTTTCCATCCAGTGACTACCTCCAGTTATGCTAGTAACAAAAAAACTCATGTAAAACCCAGCAGGCATTTGTAAACAATCAGTAACATTTATTTCAATTTATGAAAAGGAAAACCTTGCACATTGCTGTAAAAAAATGAAGTTTCAACTATACGAATATAATGAATTTTTACTTTGAATAGCTAAACCTTGACGAAAACTTCAACGGTCGTTAGTTGAAGGGCGTCACAAAGACTTGAGGGAAAACTTGGTGCAAGTACTCGTTCATGGAAGCTTCTATCTGCGTTTACAGAAGCCCAACTCTACAGGGCCGAAGATC
>JACJUY010000819.1:164141-185474 GCA_014220935.1 Platorchestia sp. MABIK
GTACCTCGTGCAATTCTGATGCAAGGAAAGGGACCATTGGCTTATCAGTTTGAAACCTTTCAAGAAATGGAGACAAGTAATTGACTACATAAATAAATGCTTGCAGCTTAGCCAGTGTCAGCTTATCATTCACTAAAGCATTAACACTAAACAGTCACTGCGAATAAAATCAACACTACATAACAGAACTCAAGAAAGAAAATAGCTGGGATGTGGGGGGAATGCTATTACTTTCCCCAAGAGTGAATCTCTCATTCTCTGCACAGAATTGGTCAAATATAGCTAGCTAACAAATTAATGTTTTCACAGAATACATAGAATTAATAAAAAAGGGCACAACAAGGACACAAATGAAATTTCACAAGGACGTGGCAGGGACAGAAATTTATTTCTACAAGGACATGGCAAGGACATTTCATTTTACAAGGACATTTTCATTTATACAAGGACAATTCAAGGATTTGTCAAGGATGTGGCAACCCTGCTATGGCTTTCAGAGAAAAACATGTGTCAAAAAAGGGCCAAAAAAGTTTAATTCGACACAGAAATGGAGTGGTGCACCTCTCCACCCTGAAATTTCCGCGCCCGCACTTGTCCAGATTATATTCGCAAACATCATCAGAGCTCGAGCATCCGACTCAGATTACACTTTTAAGTTAGTTCAAGCCTTCTTACCTACAAAAAATTTTTTCTGAAAAGAGGAACAAGAAAGTAACCATTAGGATGGAAAAAGAACGGAGAATTTATGCGCAAGGTGCATCCCCACACCGTGAGCAAGGAAACAGTAAGATTGAAAAAAGTTTATGAAACAAAATAAAAGTTTTAGAAAAAAGTAATATAACATGAAAAAGTACAGCAGTTAAACGAAAATAAGATGGTCTGTAACAAAAATGGAAAACCCATCTACGTTAACAAAAAGCCTACACAACTTTCACCTCGGGACTTCACATCTTCCCTTTGAGAGCCCTGTTTGTCATAGGTCCAGTAGTTGTTTCCCCAGGAAAAGTCGAACTTTTAAGGAATTTCAGTTATAGTCGAAATTGAAATAATGCTACATTATATTATAGTATAAAAATATCTAGCATCATTTTCTTACATGCATTCAGAATTTATGGCGTGAAATAGGGGCTCAAAATTTTACGCTTCAGACATTAAGTGTAAGAAAGATTCCTGTATGGAAGGAGGTGTAAATGAGAACGAGACCAGTTAGGCCGAGAGCCCCGAGCTGTGTGCGACATAGAATAGCATTGAAACACTCGAGGACTTCGCCAAGAGTAGCCACGAAGATCCGCTCCTCGCCACTGGCAACACAACCGCAAGCAGGTCTCCAGTTTTGTGATGTAAATTACTTCCCCATTGATAATTCCAAAATCCATGTTATAGGTATACCTCGACTGCAACACTTCATCCAGTGGCCAAAAGCGTCACTCGACCGTATTGAGAGAGGAGGGCACTCGGGACAAGAATAGAAACCCGTCTAACAGGAAATGGATGCACATTTTACAACTGGAAGGGATGATCCAAGCCAAACCCCACATGGATGGAGTAAGGAACACGCATCTAGTTGCCAGCCACAGGCACGAAGGTTACACCGCAAAACGAGAAATTTGTGAATTGGTTTCATGAGATAATCACTACTGGAATAGGTACTGAAGCGAGATAGACTCAGATGAAGCAAAATTACATTCTACACAGTATTATATCAGGTTAAGACCCCTTAGCCACAACAAAAGCGATCTCAAGGAAGCGAAGAGAGGAGACCATTTAGCATGGACTGTAGAAAACATGGAATCTACGCACAAGGTGTGTTCTCACACAGGATACCCTTTGTACAGGAGAAAACAAGTTGAAACGGAAGAGGAAGAAAAGATAGAGAAGAGCTAGCGAAAAAGGTAAGTAAACTGAAAAAAGAAAAGTGAGCAATATCAATAACTGTGGCAACTGAACAAGATCCCCTCGAAGCGTCATTAGTACAAAAGTATACATGTATCAACACATTAAATATACCTTAATGAGAATTCAAACCCCGTCAGCCAGCTGCCTCCCTTATGGTGAAATACTACCAGTCAGTATTACCGAATTGCGCAAATAACATCAATGTCGCCGCAGTGTTCGATCATTATAAGACTCGTGAAACGGTACCAATTTAAGCATCTGCGTAGTTCAAGTTTAAAAGACAAAAGATACGCTGCAAAAGTTCTATCTCACAGAAGATGTTCAATAATGAAGATAATAGAGCAGGGGAACGAAGTACAGCAGAGCGAAAATAAGTAGCCAAGTTCGTTGAGCTCGACACCGTAATTGCCACATGTCGCTATTTTATCATTCGATTATCTGAAAATATCTCATTTTTACTAAAAAACAGAAATAGCTTTCCACACAAATTACTTTTCCTAGTCGATACCCACATTAAACTGTGTGAAAACAGTTAGCGAGTCTGCACATTGGAAGTCACGGACTCATAAAGACCGAGTTTTGGGCCGCGAAAGCAGTGTAAGACACCCGCAAACCCTCTCATTTGGCGGATACAAATGTTAGCGCACACGTTTCTAGTAGAAAAAATACACAAGTTTCATCTTTGTTCGTGAACTAAACATATTTTTGTTTTCCAATATTACTATAAAACCTTTTCTACCTCGCAATTTCATTACATACGAATAAATGCACAAAAAAAAGAGATCTTATACTACCACTAATTTAAGTACTCGTAAAAGCAAGGACATGCTGGGCTGTTGCAAGATAGAACGCGTTGCGGTGCGTCCACGCAGCGCTATAGCAGCAATATCCGAGCTAATTTATCTAATTAATGCCTAATTTTCTTTAAATAAATACCCACAAAATCAATATTTCATACTATTTTAACAATTAATATCAACACCAATCATCAAATTTAGGTATGTACGGCTGAAAAGATAGATTGACAATTACCGCACCGCGTGAACGGGCAAGTTCTGCAACTAATAGGATAGTAGGAGTTCATCACAAACCAACGCACACATGCCAAGCTGGCCAGCGTAAAACAGTGCTGCAGTTTAATGTCAAACAGTAACTGAAGTTAGGCTTTAAGCATCACCTTCATCAGACGCAAATACTGATTTTCTCATATAAGACGTTTTGAATGAATGCACGTCGCTAGATTCAGCAGCAACAAGCAACCAGAACATCAGTACCCTTGATGTTCAAACGATCAACAAAAATAAAAAAAACTCAATTCAAACATTTTCACAAGGGCAGTTCACCACCACGTCAAATACACCCAAATTATAATTCCAGTAGTGGACACCAGCGACACATGTGGGCGCGGTAAGTGGTGACGCTGGCAACTCGGTGATTCACGAATGTTAAGATGCATTACGTCAATGGCGGAGAAAGAACATCACACTGACTCTACTAAAATACTTACACGTAATAACCTACACCTTTCAGGAGTCAGCCTTGCCCACATATGTGCAAACATTAAGGTTGTAAAAAGTAATTTTACCGACATGGAGGTTTACAGAAGCGCACTTCACAGGTAAAAATAACGAGCTAGGAACCGATTTACTCATTAGCACACAATCTGTAATATTTGACTTGATAATCCAGCCACATCCTCCACCGTTCCGGCACACGTTGGAACCAAAAGGTTCCGTTGTAACTTAAACGTAATCATAAGGATAACCCGCATGATCTTTGCTACCGTCCACGAGTTTAAAGAAGAAAATGTAAACATCATCATCATCATCCCAAGCTGATTTTGGTGAAGTGATATCATCCACACAAAGGAAATAAAGAAAAACTATACTAAGAGCCGGTGGTGCTGCACAACATGAAGGCAGTGACGCTCCACTCCACAGACACGCAAGTCAACACACACTCCTGAGACGTCGACACTTCACGTGCTGGGACAGCGTTGGCACGCGAGCCTTTTTAAAGAAATTTCGACAGTAAAAATCACTCAACACGCGGCAATCATCACGGTTGCCAGACGCTGAGTAGAGAGTGCATCTGGCACTAAGAAATTTTTATGGCTAAATGTTTAAGAAAACTGGAATTAAACTATTTCTAACCAAAAATCACGCCGTCCAGAGATAGGAAACCAGGGGGAGCTGAATTCGTTGAACGTCTATTTTGATCCTCAATCGATTCTCTAACCCTTACCTTATCCCTCAATTACCATTTCAATACCAATTTCGCCGACAGATCGCATGGTATTGAAAAAATTTCCATTCTTATAGCATCTTACTTCGCCTGCACTAGAACTGGGAACTATCCAAGCCTTTGGGGAGCGAGAGCTTCCGTGCTCAGAATGTCAACGCGTGGGAGGGAGAGGATGCATGACATGCGGCCGAGCTAGCTAAGTTATCGCAATCCAACCTTAACATTGATGTGGATAAGCACTTCATTTTCTAATGAAGAAATGATGAACACCATCGCCATTCAAGTTTTCATGAACCTAGAAATAGGACTAGCAAGCTACTAAATTTAGATCATTATAACATTGTTCCAGTAATGGGTTCAAATGAAATTACTTATATAATTACTGATGACAAAATAATGCACACAAGATGGTAGGACAAACACCATGTTTTTCACAGCTAACGGTAGCAAAATCGGACAAAAAAGTTGCACTTCATCAACGTGTGGTATTATTGAATTGAATCAAAATGTGATTACGGCGCCACCTAGTTTTGAATTTTCATGCAAAACTTACGCCAGTTAAATCAAAGCCAAAGTAGATCAAAAGGAATCTCACCTGTCATAGAAGTTTGTTTACTGCCAGCCTTAGTTGGGGGCTGCTGCTCTCGAGAAGCGGCAGTTATGGCACTGCTCAATTCATTGGAGTTCTGTGAGCTATTGGCGTCACTTTTGTCGTTAATTACGTCCTCCTTATTGCTACTGGAGTCTTCCGTAACCCTGTCTAGAACTGCACAAGAAACTGAGCTACAATTATCGTGGTCTCTCTCGCTGTCTTCTTTGCTTAGTCGCGCGTCACGTGACCGGCAGTCGCTGCCGCAGCTCGGCGCGGCGGTCCCCCCTTCCTGGTCGCTCGAAAAGCTCAAAGTTCTCCTCGCCTTTACCGAGCTCGATGGCATCTTCAAGGCACGAGATTTTTTCAAGTGCGACTGCGTGGAGGATTTAGATCGACTCGATGAAGTGGCTGCAGGCACACACTTGATGGCACTGCTGTCCGCAGCGGAGGCCTGCAGCTGCAGCGTGTGGTACGCGTCCGGCACTTGAGCCGCGTGTGTCGCCTCCCACGCGTACTTGCCCTCCAGCGGCTTGTCCGTCTTGAAGTCGTAATTCCACTTGAGCATGTCATCGCTCGATATTTTATGAAGTTCTTGCTGCACAAAACGTATATTCTCCTCGTGATCTATCGGCCCAAACAGGTTGCGACAAACTTGCGCCACGGAGGTCGTGCCCGTTAGATGACCTGGAACGAACTCCCTGATGGGCGCGACATGGTGTGTGCTCGTGGTCGTAATGGTAGTGGTGGCGGCCATGGTTGTGCCGTCATTGATGGTAGTATCGTCTGCAGCTATTGGTACCAGTCTACGCAGTTCTGACATTCTACAGAGGGTGGCAGGCGCAAAGCACGGTCTACGAACGGCAGCTACGGTACTGTTCATCGTGCTTGATCTCGCGCAGAACGCTGCTCTCGGTCGTCGTTTCTGCACCAGCGAGTTAGGCCAATAGAAGCCACGGAAGTGCGTCCAAATTAACTGTTGCTGTCACAAATTACCAGCTCCCGTAAACGCCCAGAGACAAATGTAATATTTTGATGGCACAAACGAAAAAAAAGAGAGGAATCAAGATTTGTAAGCACGATTATCCCGATGAACCAAAACGTTAGAGGAAATGCTACAGCAGGCGCAGATCGTGCACTGGCACACCACCATACGTGTTTTCTTTCTTGGACGCCACAACACGAAATCCAACAATTCACATTCTCGCCAAACAAAAACAACGGAAGACCGTAAAGGATCAAAAAATCCCACGTAGAACGCTACAATGCAAGCATACGTGGCGTTAGGCAGCACAAGTTGCAAGCCTATTATTTGTTATTTCTTGGTTATTTTTTGTAGCGCTCTCAACAAGTTGCTACTCAGGCTAATCTTCGCTCGTACGGCAACTTCATCACAATTGCTAACAACAGTTTTCTTTAACTGATAATCTCTGCTGAAGAAAGGTTCTTGAACGCCAGTAACTCAATTATTATCACTTGCCATGTTTTATTTCTGTCACAATCATTAAAACGTTTGATAAGAGAGAGAGGCAGCGGTTACGCAGAACGAAACTTAGCGTCACCTCCCACCGACCACTAACAAGCAACTGACCCACAGCTTCTGGTTCTGAGACTGCGAGGCCCCGGTGTAGTCGAATGTTTCCTGAACGATAGTCTTTGACTTTCGTTCACGTTCATCTACATTTCTATAAAATTTACTCTCTGCTTTTACTTAATGAATGTTCATTCTAGTAAAAATCTTTTGATTTCGTATCATAAATGCTGCTATATACGTCCAGCATTAAATAATGAGAATGTTTTCTTTCCATTGCAGAAATGACGTCATTCAAAACTGACCAATGAGAAGCGAGTAAATCTCGGCCTCAGCCAATCCACGATCATGCTCGTACTACGACTTGCTGTAAGTTCATTGAGTTGTGTTTTTGAATTCGTGTAGTAAACGTTGCTCTTCAAGGCGATAGCAGAGTAACCGTCCTCTCCACAGCCTTTAAACCCTACTGCTTGATAAGAAATACCGCCAAAAATGAAAGCGAGCCCTCTCAGAGAAAATGTATGAAGTTACACGTGGCCTATCTGTTTTTCACGTGTTTATTTTCAGGCTTATTTATTCACAGTTGAACTACTGCTTACGATTCGTTCATTTTTTTGCATCAGTGCTTGTTTGCCAGAATCCACGAAATCATGACAAGGAAACTTTCTACAACTTTGCGGAAGGTATAACTCAAATGATGCAAACTGAACAGATATTTACCACCTTCAAAAATTTACGAAAAAAATTCGTCACATGCAGTGCCAATATGAACCAGAACCCTGATACTTTCATAATGTTTTAACCGCAGGTGTTCAGTTATACCACAAGAGACCATACTTGTGTTACTCACTAGCATACGTGTGCTTTCGCTATCGTCTATGGTCTTGAATACTCATCATAAACTACGACAAGCACATAGCTGACGTCGAACTGTAAATGTAAGATGATGTTGTAACACGCGTCAGTGGGTTGTTACACAGTTCCATCGATTTGAGACTAGTGCCTCCCTACACACAGGCCGCATGCACGCTGGCAACACTTCAGTCACTTGGAGATGTTCATGCCGAGCATCGCAACTTGGGATGTCGCAGTAATGGCATGACATTCGTGACGCTTTTGCGTTCAATGAAGATCAAAGAGCACCCTAGTAGCCCAAGCGACAAATGTTGAAGAATGAAAACTGGTTACAAATCTCGCAGTTACATATTATTCAAAGATTTCGTGTTGAGGAACAGCGCAGAGTGAGAAGTAATTTTGTCAATTTTACATCTATAATCAAGTAATGAAATTTAATCACAAGTCAGGCTATATATGATCAAAAATAAGAAAAAACAAAGCTTCAACTAGCCACACCATAATTTATCACGCTTAGCTAACCATACGAAGCGTAATTGTCATATTTTGCTTCGCAATATGAAAATATTCTATGTCATGGTGTTTTAATGGCCATTGAAAAAATTTGTCACGAAACCACCCTCATTTCTGGTCTGGCACGAACGCATGCTTAGAAGTCCAGATATGGGTTACCCATCAATACTAACTGTATCTTGCAAGCCTGAACTTGGCAAACGTCGAGTTTTTTATTTGTAGATAAGACAAGCAGGGGACGCAATGCATTTCTGGACGGTGCGAGGAGTGTGAATCACATCTCCGTGTGAACTCCCGTAACGTTCTAATTAATTAACCATTGTGAGCAGATTATACTGTGGTAAGAAAGTTCATTAGGAAGCGCTTCAAGATTGCTACAGTTGTGTATCGAGTTAAACGATATCATTGGCGAGCGTAAAATAGGTGTAGATTTTTTCGAGTTTTCCTAGGTCAGACCTGGACTTCTAGCATCGCAGCTGAAAATTTTTGAGACGATGCGGAATCCCTGATCTTCAACCACGCGTGTATTTCCGACCAAGAAATGGAGTCTACAGCTCATTCCATAATTAAAATGTAGTTTAACCTGACGGTATGTCATAACATAAAGTAGTCTCGGAGAAGAATTGGTCTGCAACTCATTTCTACGTGTCAATAAAACTGCCAAGTTCAGGAAAAGTTAGTAAGTATAAAGATCTGGGGTGCGAGTTGCTGGTCCTGGCCGTCTGCAGGCGTCGGCCTGGGCTAGAGTGAATTTGATGAAATGTTTAATTTGTAGCAAACATGTCATCTTATGCCAATGATCGTCATTCAACCCCCAAATTCCAAATCAGGATATCACTCATCACAGAGCTAACAGAGGTACAACTTTTTCAACAATAGACGGCTTAGTGTCGCTTATGCGCAGCCCCTTCTGAACATTTGAACCTTGTTGAAAAGGTTCGGAATACCGTTGGTGGTAATGCAAACGTTGAAACCTCGAAACAAAAAACAGATAGCGAGATTTTTTGTAAGGATTGTGGTGCAAATCGAATGAGTGTTTTTTTGGACTAGATGATTGGTTCTGGCTGAAGTTTAACGAGCTTTTAGTGCTGAATGGTTGTTCACTAAATGCACTCGCTGATTTGGTTGCACTTTCATTATTTTTGAATGGATCGAAACGTAAGTTCTAAGTATGACATTTGGTAACCTCATTCATCCATTCAGTTATATATTACTTATTTATTACATGACTCAAAATTTGTTAGGTCACTCAATTGTGTAGTGAGGATATAAGTTCTGAAATTTATTTACATTCCTTCAGAAATCATATAAAATCCTTGCTTATTTGACTGTTTGAACGCTAATATTGGGAGAAAATACGAAAGAGATGAAATAACAACGAGGTCTACGCCTTGGAAAATGTTATACATCTTCCAGACTGGTTGGGCGTATGCCATCAGATGGAAAACCTCAGGGGCCGAGTGTTCTCAAATGCTAAACTTCTACTGTGTCTTGCTTCAAGTTCAAGGAAGATTTCACATTTTGAGATACAGTTACATCTACCACCTTAAATTCATGAAACAAGGATTTCCACAACTTTTCCGGACGATTAAGGCATCGATTTTTCTACTTGACTGAGAGATTTTTTATGAAGGGTCTCGTGATGTTTTGTAAGGAGTTTCGGTGGGAAATGAGACTTGCACACTCAAATTTGCACTTGAATTTACCTTATTTTCATTGAAACTACTGACAAAATTATTATTATAATGCTATACCTGAGTGATGATACGTTATTAAACTATGAGAGTCATAAATTGCAGTTAAGCTCGAAAGGATGCAAAGATGGGGGATCGAATCGAGTCGTCGTCTAACTCTACCTGACATCTTGTGCACGGTTCGCAGTTTTGTTGTTTTGAGATGGCCAAAGAAATCTGTAAGGTTTCTATAGGTCGGCAACGAACCGTCTTGGGTCTGTAGATTAGTCTTACTTAGCCCACACGTACGAAAAGAAAAAGGTTACGATAGCATTAAAAGCTTCCGCATACGAATGTGACATCTATTCGTTAACGCCATTAACATTATTGAACAAAAAATAATCAAGAACGAAACTGAATTATTCACCAAATCACCTTAAACGATTCTAAATCTTAAAATATATCTTGCACTGCATTCAGGTCTTCACCGCTTGTTGAAGCGTTGTGAAAGTTCACTCGTTCGTCATCGTCACCGAATTAGTGATCAGTGTTTAATACTGAAGATCGTTGCAGTGATGCATTGCAAATTAATGAGCTGTAGTTTAATCAGCATTTCATGTAAAAAAGGAGCTTACTTAAGAATTTTCAACTGCGCTGCATTTTCTCTACTATATTACAGTACTCAAAATAAAAGTTTTCCCTTAAACGCAAACAATATCGATGTACTTGATATTCGTCAAGTGGTAATCATAAAGGAAAATGAATTGGATCATCTTAACCGTTTTATTACTTGTGTTGTGTGAGGGTCAAAAGCGTCATCGCAAAGCTGCCAAGTTCAGGATCTAAAACAAGAAATTTTTTTCTGAGTGAAAGTTAACTAGGAAATATTGTTTCAGCTTGAAAATGAACATGCATTTGAATCTCTATCAATTTAAGAGTTGCTGAATTTCATTCCTGTTTCAGAATTTGATCTCCAGTTATTTCGCACAAAGATAAACCATTAGTGTTTGTCTCATCGAAGGTGTATGTTTGTCTTGTTCTTAGATTTTCTCTGGTTCACGCTTTGATTATACTGGTACGTTACTACTTTCTCAATTTGTCTTTCTTCCGCCGAGGAATTGATAGCACAATGGTTACTGGCTTCGTGTTGTGTTCTTTGCTGGTTACTTCAATTTAACGAAGATGAATTCTAATGATAATTTTGTGTTTTTATTTTTTCATTCGCGTTTTGTATTCATTGTGATTTAAATCCTACATGTTGAATCGATTTCTAAAACTGGAGGTGAAAACTAACGCTACTTAGGAGCACAACATCCAGTTACACAAGATATGGATATTAGGCATGCGCGCCTGCAGTATTTTCATGTGATTTGCAGTGGTGTTTTTCGCAGAAAATTTGAAGTACGTGGAAGAAAGTGGTACGTAGATTATCATTTGTATTTTTTCAGCAGATGCAAGGATATGTTATAACTGGAAAAAAATAAATATTTTAAAAGGAAATATTGATTTCAGAAAATTTCACTCCATTGGTTGGATAGATTTTGGGTGTTCAGTTCCAAGGCGCTAAGCAAAACACCCATCATATGGGAGCTTCTTGAGTGCACAATCCCCAAAAGTTATTATCATCAAGACAATCGGACCTGTTGCAATCTGAGTGTAGTGGAGCGTATCGATATAAATGAACGTCTCTTATGGATTGTCTCTGACGATTCTCCCGATTAATGCAACTTATTTTAGCCAAAACTGCACATTTTTACAAATCGTTTAACTGCTGGAAACTTCTTATAGTGATTAAAGCCAAAATCATCTTTTCTCATAAGACTTCTATCGGTTCAAAGTCACCCACTAGATTCCCTTCTTCCTCATTAAGCATGCAGCTGTAAAGTTTGACTGTCTGATAGCCATGTTCGATTGACTAGCGAAATTTGTTAATGCGATTTGTTCACTGTCGTAAATTAAACTGCTATATGTAAAAACAGTGACCTGACAGTTGTCTAATTTTTTGCTGCTCGTCACTCAATCACTTATCTAGTTTCAGAATCTTTAATTATGAGCAACGTTAAATAAGAATTTTTGGATTTGACTTGATAGCTAACACACCGAACACACGAGTAAACTTGTTCTTGAACATCATAAGTAGCAGTTTTCTAAAAAGTAACAACTGACAAAAAACGAAATTGCTCCAAGCGCAAACGTCTTCGTCTCATTCAAATTGAAGTGCAGCATAATTCTCAACACGTTACTCCCATACTCATCCAAATCGTGTCACTTGAGATACAATTGTGTGCTAACACATGGGAATGAAGTGGTGCTCTTTTTGTGAGCTTTTACCACAATTTTCCTGTTATATCTAATGCGAACACTTCAAAATTATATTGCTGCAAAGGCATAGCTGCAAATACGAGCAAGACATTACAAATTTATATCAGCGTTAGTAATACGTACAGCATAGGTTGGTCGCGCATAGGATGCACAGTTTTGGTTCACGAGCAATGAAACAATAAATTACGCAAGTATCTCACGAAGAGAATCTAAATTAAAGTAGGTGAGGGCCGTTTCAGATATTGATTTCCTGGCGTTATTATTTTAATTCATACAGCGGGAGACGGAAACATACGCACGAGTGATATTTTACAATTAATAAACTATTTTCAAGAAGCTAACATTCTAATAGTTAGGATAATGATATGAAATAGAACATTACATTTTCTAAGTATGTGGATTAATGGGTCACATAAATATTTATGATACATGACAAAAGTGTGCAACCAGTTTAGTGATATGATTTTAAAACAATGATTATTACACATTATAGAGACCTTTGTACAGAAACAACTCTAACATCCTAGACATTTGTATAACAAAAATCTTCGTAGTGTGTTAAAAAATTACAAGGACGATTACTTATTGCCCCGTAGAAGAAGGCTGCTTAAAACAAATCCTGCTTAAGGTGATAGAGGTTCCAGAATTTTCGCAGAGACAAATCATTCATCTTCATTCCGATGGAATTTTATCCAGATAGGTTTCCGACCAATTAAACGTATCATAATCTGGTGTAGGCTTGCATTTAATCTCGTCAATATGATGTTTCTTCTGGAAACCGAACAGCAACTTTTGTACAGTTTTTCGCCAAATCGAAATTTGTTATCAATTTTTTGCCATCAGGCATAGTTTTCTTGGGAAAATAATGTAAGGAAGATGAAACAATCACCAAAATGCTGAAGCTATGTTCCCTACGAAAGCTCAGTGATCATATTTGTCGAAACAGTCTGAGATGGGTGAAAAATACGCAAAGTTGAAAATTGAAAATAAAGGCTCTGGTGCAAGAAAAAGTGACAAAATTGTCAGTAGAGACCTGCAAAGAAACATCAGAAGTGACCATGTGTAGAAAGACGAAAAAGCATGTTGTAAATCGTACAAAATTTGCGAAAAACATTTAGGCAAAAAAAATTAGATCTACATGATTTTTTTATGGGACCAAAATTGAATTGCTTAGATGTAATGCCGCTTGAAATGTTTGGAGGACGTAGAAGACAACCAATGAATTTCAAATTTCTTTAAGTAGTGAGGTCACTTCTCATCGCATGCTATTGCCTTTACTGCCTTCAAGGAAGGATGGATGGCGCCTTTTGTGGGTTTTCTGGCAGTAATATAGACTTACCTCGTTTGTATTATACCATTTGTGCTAATCTCTCTCAACCTTGCTTACGAGTTGTTCACTCGTGAAAGCATCTTCAATAACTATTTGTTCTTTTGTATTTCCTCTAGAGAACGATTTTAGTGAAACGTCTTTCAGCCACGCATTAATGGTAAACATAAAAATTTGTTAGAGAACCACGAGGTTCTCTTTACTGTAAGTGTTCGAGGAGGAAGCACAAATTATATTATCAAAAGATTCATAGTCGGCATTCAAACAGCTCAGGTCGTATTGAGGATATGGTTACACCCGAAATCGAAAGTGGAATTTCAGCAGCAGATCCACCAAACTTCAACTTGGTTGCAAGAGTTGGATGAGGAATTACAGTTCGCCTAATTTAAAAATCAATAAAAGCTGAAATTGCTAAAATACAACACGAAAAAAGTCTTAAGTTCAGTATAAATTTGGTTTATTCAAAATTAATACATCATCCATAGCGTGAAGCAATGCACTTTCAAGTACGCTTAAAACTCCCAAAATATAACCGCTGAAGTAAAATCCCAACAGTCCACACATGTAACAATAAAAATACCTGTGGTGCTTCAGTAAAATGATGTCGAGGAATTAAGCACCCGGTGTTTAGAGTTTAGTTACCCTGTACTGTGGGAGAGTTTGGTGTTGATTATGCACTACTTTATAGGGTGTCACTCAAATTGAAATTTTGCACAGCAGCACGGGCGTCCATGTGAAGGATGTGGTTGACGGACAGCGGTCGCACTGACTCAGTGTCGCACTCCGGCAACCCTAAGAAGTACGGGCTGTGTTGAACAAACTCATCGAGCACACATTGTTTGACTGCTGACTTGCTCGTAAACCTGCAGTGGAAAGCGTCCGATGCAGACACCGCTGCCAGCCACGGCTTTAGGTCTTCCTGATTAGACGTGTTAGTTGCAGAATGAAATTTCGCAGCCTTTTTCAGTGTAATACAATATATTTCCAAACTCAGATGTAATACAGATGTTGTATTTATATGTAATACAATATATTTCCAAACTCAGATAAAAAATTTTTGGGAAAAAAACAGTACGTTAAGTAGAAAATTAGAAAATCTCGCATAAAAATAGGTGGTAACATAGCTTGTTCAAAATAATTGCAGGTTACTTGTGTTTAGCTTTTAATAAAAACTCACGCTCACAAATGGCTTCCAACTTTTTTGGGGAATTTTTTTTTATAGTAAGCTGATTCCTACTTCTAAACCTTACATATTTCAAGCATCAAATAAATATTCTGAAAAATAGTATAATTTAATATGTTTCAAACCCGTGATTGTGTGACTCGTGAGCTGAAACTTCAGAGCATTCCACGCAGCGTCTCCCCATTTTCTCTTTTTCTCTACTCCACAATAGTTTTCTGCTGCCTTTAGGGGTACACTCAGATAGATCCAACAAAGAAGGCTATCTTTGGTAATACATTCTTTTGGTCATCCGTATCGAAAAAGACAAATATAAATTTCACTTGTTCCCAGCAAAGCACAGTGATCTTAGATTGTTTTCATTATGTTTGGGGTAGCAGTTACTGATGTTTTCTCCATTGTTCCTTCTGCTCAAGAGTTCAACCGTGTAATTCGTCAGATTCGCTGTCAGGCAAAGGATAATCAGCTCATTTGGGAAAGACCAATTGAAAATTAGTTCCAACAATAGCGTAGTCCAAATTAAACAAAAGCTTTAAGTCCAAAACAATAGGAGCGTTTATATCGATTGAAGTTTTTATTTTTTACCCTAGTGCATATCCTTCTTTAATTAGAAAAGGCTTGAATTCTGCAAAATATATTCGTGTTGCTGCCTAAATGGCCTACTAAACGTCAATTAAATTAGGGATTCTTAACATACAAAGACCCAAGCAAGAAGCACGAACCCAAAACACTATAAGCCTTGCTAACCGTAAACTTTTCTGCAGGAAAACTAATAGCCTTTTCATCAATATGAAAATTTTGGATTGCAATTAAATCTGAAAATTTCCATTCAGTTATTAACAGTACTTCTCTCAGAGATGTTTTCGTTACAGCAACAGTTTTTCGGACAGAGGGAACTATTTATTTACGTAAACTGGCTCACTGAATAATTTCATATTTAAGTATTCCTCAGCGTGAGCAAGTTTTATAAGATTTGAAGGAGTAAATTGTCAGATTTGGACCTCAGGAAAAGATCCGTACTCTCATTCCTCATACGAAAGCCATATGGATGTGTAAGCCTCGCTGTTCAAATGCCGGTAGTCACTACATCAGCAAAACCTGCAATATGTGCATCTGAGGTATCCCGAAGTTTTTTAAAAACCATTACCTCAAATTTCCCCGCTTGCCCTTCTCTATCTGCAATTAAATATAGTAGCTGTCAATTTAAATGAAACATTTACAATTATCATACTTCATGTATCTAACAGTAGAAATTTTGAAAAAGGAACTTTCAAGAAAACTTTTTCGATGGTGGAATTTCCATTTATTAAGCTAGGGTTGATGCCTGAACTTTGACCGATAGCTGAAATTGTGAATTCAGAATAACTTCGATGTACTGTTAAGAAAATAACAAAGACTTTTATGTCCAGATCACTTCTTTCCGAGTTTTTCACTTGCCCCAGCTAATTCCCTTCTGTGCGTCAACATGACAGTATTTTAAAAAAGTAATTCAAGAAGAAGAAATCGTTTCTTCTGGGTCAAAACACAAACATTTTGCTAAACATGTATTTCTGTCGACGAACGTTGGTCGTGAACAGTGTAATTTACAAAAAAGTAACGCGTTTTTTCACTCCATTGTAGCTAGCACACTCCAGTCTCACCACTAAAGAATAATAATAGCAACAAAGGCCCTACTCTCTTTGCGTTATTTGATCCAAATCTAACCCTTTTCCTGGTAATGGTTGTGTTTCCATCATTTCGTCTCTGCAGTTTTCCCATCTAGTTTTCCTCTGATTAATCAGGGCTTGTCGTACAATGGGTTTCTCAGGAAAAGAAATCGATGAATAATTCATTAGAAGAGTTTTTTTTAGTTCATCACGCGCTTAAATCATTTATAATGTCATTTTTTATTTCAGATAACTCATTCAGAGTTAGATGGTAACTCAAGAAATCAGAAGACATGCAGTCACAGTTGCTAGAACTTCAAAACATAGCGATTTAGAAGTAAGTAATTTTCCCCGTGTTGCCAGATCATTTGTTCATAAGATTAGATTGGAGCTAGAGGGATGAGGAACTGTTTCCCCTGCAAAGAGTAAAAAGCATTCTCAGCTCTCTGATGCCATAAAAATATCAAAATTCGAACGGAATGTTAATAACGTTATCAATGAGGCCCTGGAAGATCGATGGGAACCATTGCCGAAGAACTCCAGGTATCACAGTGAACTATCAGAACTATGGTTCATCAGGACATTCGATACTTGTCAAGTGTAATGAGAAGCCAATTCGAATCAGAAAAGACAAAAGAAAATTTTCTCATACCTTCAAAATAGTTACTTAACAGACTCAAAAAACTATGATGAATATCGTATGCTTTGTTTTTTTCTGAAGCAAAAAATATTTCGACCAGGATCAGAAAATTACCACAGGAAAATAGGTGTCTATAGTACTTACAGAGTCTTCTGAAGTATGCCGGGTGACGCACGCTAAATTTCGAGCAACTGTGATGGTTTAAGCAGTTGTGAGTAGCGAAAGTCATGTCATATCCCCTTACATTTTCCCACAGGGCCTAAGGTTTAATGCTGTAGAATAAATTGATGTTATAAAAACGTTTTTCAAGCCCTGGGTAGATAAAGCATCCAATGGGAGGCCATATGTCTTTCAACAAGACTCAACATCTTCTCACAAAGCCATAGTAATCCAAGACTAGTTTTCAGAGAATTCTTACGATCATGTAACCCCCTACATGTGGCCCCCAAACTCGCTAGATTTAAATCCTATGGACTACTACATGTGGAACGTCATTGAAAGGTAGACTAATCGACATCCTCATTGTTCGCTGCAAATAACAAACGGACTATTCGTTGGACTATTTTGAATCCTCCTGTAGCGATTCTAAAGTGCCTTGCATGTTATAAATTCGTGGGGCTTTGAGGGTGTTTGGTTTGCGGAGGTTCGGATTGAACCATAGTTAAAGATTGGTCATGTTACGCTCCTGTGTATTCTAAAAGTCGTTGTTTGGTCTACTCTTCAAGTCTGACCTGTTATTGATTTCAGGCTGGCAATATTTTCTTACTCTGAGTGGTGACGTGTTTCCGCCAGTTTAGCTAATACCGAAGATTAGGCCTAAAACTGTGAACAAATTATGTTATTTACAATTTTCCTGATTGCGTTTGAAAGTTGGGCTGATGAATGCTCTAGGGATGTAGCTAAAAAGCATTTCTCTACTTCTGGTTGGCGGAGGTTTCAGCGCGGGTAAGGCGTCCGGCCATAAATGGGTGGGCAGCTGAAACCCCCTACGGGGTTTGGCTGCCCAGTGCTTCCGAATGTACTATGTTTTGTACAAATTCAAATGGGGAGACACTTGTAACCTTGAGTTGTAATTATAATCATGATGCTCATATAATTTTGATGTTTCAAATGATAGTGATGTGCATCTTCGATACTGATTAAATTATGTGACCTTCGGTGCGACACAGTTTGAGTAACTGAAGCGCTAGCAAACCCATGTTACTACTGCTACTAAGGCGCTCGGCTATTGGAGGGTGGGCAGCTGAAACCTCTGGGATTCCAGCTGCACTCCCAATCGAAATCCATACCAACTCTCTTCTAATTGCTTCGCGAAAGCGAAGGGGTCCACATTTGCTGTTAGCTGGCGACTCCGGTGGAAAAGCGACCACAAACAATAATAATAAAATTCTGGTTGGTGAAAAATTGAAGCCGTGATTTTGAGACCAAAAAAATATAATGTTCAAATATAGTTACATTTTGTTTGGGATGACCAGGTCTTGGTGATGATATCTTAAGGCCCCCTCACACGTACGAATATGTCCGCAGACAATCTGAACTGAGTTTGGTCTGACGGTCTCAAGACCCCGCACACGATGCAAACAACACACTTCAAACTTGGCGAAGACACAGATCAAATACTAGAAGATACCCAACTTAGTGAATTTCAGCTCTGGAAACAATGACGTAGATGCGAATTGGCCAATGACGGAGCCAAGAAATTGTAACGTGATCAAAAATCGTCACGTGACTTTGTTTACATCTGGTTAGGGCGGCTGTGACTGTTGCGATGCAGCTGCAGAAGTTAAAATGGCTTCTTGCGTGCGCTTTAAATGTTCGATGTTTGATTAAATTCAACCGTGTTACAATGCAACTTTAAAGATGGATAATATTTCCAAAAGACCGAAAAGGTTTTGTGTGTGTGCAGAGAATCTCTGTCGTTCAGACTATAAATCCATGTTGTCTCCTGTCAGAAATGCCAGAAAGATTTTGAAATCTTTGCAGTTCCTTGAAGTGCTCTGCAAGACCAAGGTAATGTAAAACTTACAGTTGCATCATTTTTCCCAATTAACTTACTGAATCAAAGCTTCATAAATTAATAATGAGTCTCTTATTACCCATTGTTTGCAGAAAAGAAGGTCAATATTGATTTTAGGCCTTTCACGGAAATTAAACATTCTGTTCCGAACAATCACTAAAGGAACACATTTAAAAAGGTTTTACAAGAATGACATTCTGCTCGCTGATGCGTTATTTTCGAGATGTAACAATAATTATGTTCAGATAGGAATATCATTATATGGTCGGTTGCTTAGTCGCCGCATCGTTGGGTCACGCCCACATTCTTGGCGGGACACGCCCACTTTTTGCGCGGGAAAAAATTGCGTCGGTTTGGGTAAGTTAAGATAAGCTATTTTAGGTTTATTTATGTTATTTTAGGTAAGTTTATTTAACTAACCGAACATAACCTACCCAACCTCACCCATCGATACGTCAATACCGTATTACTGCATATTTACTTGTCAGTTCCTTCACTTTTATATACGATGTTCCTATAACTTCAAAGTTGAATAATTCGAAAATTAAGCATCAGCGAGCAGAATGTCATTTATGTAAAACCTTTTTAAATGGGTTCCTTAAGTGATTGTTCGGAATGGAATTATTAATTTCCGTGAAAGGCCTAAAATCAATATTGACCGAAAAGAATAGCTTTTTAATTGACTCATACCAGCATGGAGCAGATGATGGAAAATATTTAAAGATGCTTCAACTTTTATTATCAAAATGTAAAATTTGTAGCTCATACTGAAATATTGAATACGTAAGATAACCCAAAATTTTAATTGACACTAAGATTAGTATATCATATTCTTTTTGTGAAAAATTTAGTTACAAAGGTCATTCTAAAAGTAATTATTTTTAAATTAAATAAATGCTAATTGAAATGTCACAAATTGGCTGTATTCCTATTTATTTTATATTTGCATTAACTGTTTTTTGCATATTAAATTAACACAATCAAACTACCTCATTAGTACTATTTTGAATAAATGACTGTTACACACTTTGAATGTACATCCATTGTCTTTTAACTAAGTTTTTCAGTTTGCTGGAATATAAATAATTTTTAAATTTCTGCACATAATGTGTTTAGCTCAGTAAAAGTAATATGACTAATTATAAGATTTTGAAAAATAATGTATGCTTTGCTATTATGTAGAGTAATCATTATGCTATGATGATTTCTTTGAATAAACCTGCATGATCTGTTTCAAAAATTGTTTTGCTTATAAACTTCTGTTATTTTTCTATTGCTCATTGCTTGTTTTATAATTTAAAAAACAATCATGCAGGTTTCTGCACTTATGTAGCCTTGTTGAGAAATAATAGTATGCCTACTCTGACTTTACTTAGCAGTAAAATGAATGATTCAGTTTTGAGTATGTCAACATCTTTTCTTAAATCTGGTCACTTTCAAAGATGGCTTTTAATGAAAAGTGATCAAACAAAGTTGTTCACAATAGGCGGCCATTCAGAGTTGGCCACCGGTGGTGATTATACAAAGTTTACATAGGATTTACCTCAGATAATTCAAGGAGAAAAAATATAATCAAGAGGTCTCTCTGACAAATTTGGTTCAGGATAAATGGAATTTCCATTATTATGAACTTTACTCTCAAATTAAAATTTGACTTGAATTGAATGAATAAAAAACCAGTTAAAATGAAAAAAGATTATTAAGATAAAGAATGTTCTCATTGAAATGAGTAAATTTACATATTGAAAAGTGAAATGCATTTCAAAAGCAGATCATTTTAAAATTGAAAATTACATTAATTAATAATAAACCACTTTATATAATTAAGAAATGTCACTTTTAAAAAATGTCGTGTAGGCAATGATGGGTCGTGTTTAATTCATTTATATCCATAATTTGTTGTATTCTAATGTGCTGTACAATGAACAGCATTTTTGGAGGAAGTCCTACGTGCACTGTTGTTGTCTAAAAAGAAACAGCAAATATTCTGTTTTAAAACATTCATAAACATTGCACCTAATGGCCATAATTGGGTGTGCAAGTTTGTAACATGTTAATTAATTTTTCTTTTTTGCACGATTAGATCTTTTATATTTGTGTGTATCAGCTGTGAAAATTCCATAAGGATCTGTGCAACGGTTCACTAGATACAAAGGAGAGAAGCTGGGTAATAGGATGATTTAGTTTAATTATTAGATTATTTTATATGATTAATTTGCATCTGAAGGGGTAAAAATAACTTATTTCTGATATCTTAAAGGCTTGTGCTTTTAAAATGGTGTGGGTACTCATGAATGAGAAGCCAACCAGCCCTGAGCCAAACATTGCGTATGGATAATTTACAAGCATTGCCAGATTATATGGATTATTTATTAGGAGCCTAATGACTCTTACATTCCTGGGAATTTATACTGAATTGTACTTGGCCCAAGTGAGTATATTGCTCATTCCCTTTTACTTGCTCTGTAAAATCATGTCATGGTGGTGGAGCCTTAAACACAGGAAAAATTAAGGTTGCTGTAAGTGCTACTTATTGGGTAGTATGCTTTAATTTTATTCAAGATGATTTATCACTGTTCTCAATTTCTTCTTGTATTTCTCCATCAGCTGCTGGTGTTGAATTTCCTGCTCCTGATGCTGTGAGGCCTGCCACTTCTGGGGCATCGATTGAGGCCTGCCACTTGTGCAATTAGGCGTGCCACCAGTGACCAGTTAACAATTTTCTTCAGCATCATGGAGGGTAACAACACAGGTTGATCGTGTTGAAATAACCACCGAGTTCATACTTCATTGAAGTGTCTGTGAGCTGTAGCGAGAAGGATTTTTTAAGTTTAGAGATGTGACTCAAAAAAAACCGTGCTGTTTTTTTTTTTAAAAACATGTTTTTTTTATAAAAAAAC
>JACJUY010000820.1:5376-19219 GCA_014220935.1 Platorchestia sp. MABIK
CGTCAGCTGCAGTGTAGCACGTCGTCAGCTGCAGTGTAGCACGTCGTCAGCTGCAGTGTAGCACGTCGTCAGCTGCAGTGTAGCACGTCGTCAGCTGCAGTGTCGCACACCTTCAGCTGCAGCAGCCATCAGTGCAACATGCAATTTTCAGTGAGCCCAAAGAGCACGCTACCCCCAAACGGATGTGTTCGTTGCACCTAGAGCGAAAAGTTTAGAGCTTTTTAACGGCTGCATCAGCTGAGCCTAATTTTTTGCTCACAGTTTCTCAGCATGAATTAGCTCTCAAGCACTGCTGAGTGAGAGTGAAATATTCACATCGAGGCAAGAAATACCACAGAAAAATTTCACTCCCGCTTGCCAGTCATGCTTTTGAATGCAAAGCTGCCTTTCTTGGCGGTGGGTAATTTTTCATGCCTTCTTACCAGCACTCACCATTCATTCGTTCGATCATACCCTCTATGTATAAGTAACCCTTAATCATAATGCCAAGTCCTGAGATTGAGTTATAGAACAAAATTATAGTGTGACATTTGCAAAATGCAACTCGTCTTTCTAACAAACTCACCATCGAGGCATTCTTTTCTTCTGGCGTCCTCGCCGGTGTTCTGATCCGTGATTTATTGCCCCAAACCGCACCTCGCGTGTCGCTACGTGCGTCAACGCGGTCATTGCTCTGCACCTACCTTGCGCGCGTGCCTTTGCGCGGCTGTGCACGTGTGTCAATAAGAGCACGTTTGCACTGGCACGCGCACGTACCTTCGCGTGACTATGCACGTGCGTCAATGAGAGCCCGTCAGCACTGGCACGCGCACGTGCCTTCCCGTGACAGTGCACGCGCGTCAATAGGAGCTCGTAAATAGTTAGTATGCCAGGATAGCCGAGCACATCCATCTAATTACTAGCCCTTGCTGCAGAATGAACATGAATTGGGTGCAGTAATTTCTCTAGGAATTCTATTTTTAACAAGGTCAATGTTCCAGCTCTCTATAACGAACGTATCTGTCGTTGGGAACAATGCATAAAGAATCAATTTCTCCTTCCCTCCTCTTTTTTCAATTATCTTCCGTTCTTTGCTTTATAAACTACTATTCACTCTTCTGCTGAACTGCGCTACATTTTGTTTCATTTCATCGTTCTCTAGGTTACCGTAGTATGTTTTTCTTATTTCATTGCTGTGTTTCTCAATACTATAGTTAGTATTTGTAAGTTGTTTTGCTTGCCACACTACGCTTTTTTTAGTTCTGTACTGCATCGTTTCAGTTTTAACTTCACATCACACTTCTGCATAACCGTGGTTGCTTTTCAGCTCTGCACAATTGACTTCAGCATCTCGCTTGCTCACGTGAGCTCCAATCCCCTTCATTCCTCGCGCGTTGACTGAATAAAAGAGACGAGATTTTTGCTGTCGATCTGTCACTGTCGCTCCGTAAAAAGAGCCTGGAATATTAATTCACTTATTGATTTCCTATTAATTTCCGTTCACTAGAGGAGTAGAATTTTCTTTTATGCTGAGGTACTAAGTAGGGTTCAGTCCGGCCTAAACAGGGTCAGCATTTTGATTCAACACGCACACACTCGCTGCCTGCTTACACACTGCACACGCACACAGTGCACGCATACACACGCTGCACACACTAGGCGCCTGCCGGGCCAATATGAAGGAGTCCTTGAGAAAATTATACCAGTTCTGAAAGTATTGGCTGCTTTGACCGAAAGTATTGGCTTTTTGAAAATAATGACTGAGTACATCAGTGGATTCTTAAAAACAATGTCGAGCAATCATGTACTTTGTAACGTCTCGTGCACCCTTTCCACCTTTTAATCACAAATGCTCTGCAATCTTTCAGTAGGTTCTACTGCGTCCCTTACTCGTCTCAGAGTTCATTCCTCCCGGCCGAACCTACGTCACGGTCCAGTTTCTACGCCAGATCGGACTAAATTACTTCATATTGGCGTAATCGACACTCAGAATTGAATGCACTGGCTGTGAACCCTCGGCAGATCAACAAATTTTTTAGCGAGTGAAATGAATTCGAGTAGAGTGTATTGCAACCGATAACAGCAACCGCTAGTTCTACAGAAACAAAAGAGTTAGCGAGACTCCCGTTCTGTCCCTCTTGGCCGGCGTACGAATGAACTGCGATAGTCGTGATGAATAAATTTCAATCCCTTATTGTACATTCATCTCACAGCCCCTGCGCAGAACGCTCCCTCACCAGAAGATGCGAGGCTGTAGCTGGTCTCACAAAACGAAGCTCTCAATTAACATTTAAAAGTGAGGGGAGTGCCAATGAACTTCGGACAATTGGCGTTTGTGCCGCTGGAATCGAAAGAACAGGAAAACTTTTGTTCAGTGGAAATTCCTGGAAATTGCAAGCCGCAAAACTAGTGGGAAGATGTAATGAACTTTCTCTTTATTAAAGTTAGACGAGTAGTAACATTCTCAAACGCAGGGTTTATGATGGGCAAAGTTTTTGGATTCAAGGATTCGTCAACAGCGTCTTACTCAATGAACACACAAGAGACTGCACTCAAAAATTACCGAGGTAAAGCTCTTTAGCATAGATCTGCAGCAAAACTCAGTAACCGTAGAACACCGAAACATTACGCCGTAGAATGATGCCGCAGCGTAACGCCGTAGCATAATCCCGTAACATGATTACGCAGCCCCCTGTACTAACATAATGCCGTAGCATAATACCGTAACATAATTCCGCAGTATTACGTAGTAACATAACGCCGTAACATGCACAACATTGTGCTCTAGCGAGCTCAGTAGGAAAGATTGAATATCAGCGAATGCTCTTTTCGAATAATTGAACTCACCAGAAGCTGTCGATCGCTTATTTTGTCTGACTAAAATGTTGCTTTCGTATAATAATTTAGGGATACTTTTGGAGTTGAGTTAGCTATATTATTCTTTTGCATGTGCAAAAATATCTCAAGATTTCCCAGCGAAATGATGCAAAGCATCAAATTTCGAAACACTTTTTATTTTTGAGACGTCTAATTCAAAATGAGCTGCTGATTCCTATCTCGGTTTTCTTTGAAATAAAATCGGAAAATCAGTGAGGAGGTAGTTTTTCTCTCTAAAATTAGTACAGAAATTGAGCTGAATTAATCTGCATGTGATCTCCTCAGACTATACTAGTTAAGGGAACAAATAGCGAAGTAAATATCTTTTGTGTCCGCTAAAATAAGGTATGGTTCGAGGAATTATCTCATATAGAAAGTATGGAAATAAATGACTAGGGATCTTCATTCTATTTTTGCCTTGAAGAAAAGTAACGATTTGGTATAAAAGATTGCTTGGGAAGTAAATGATGAATTAAATATCTTTCACGAAGTAAGTAACGATAATAATACGGTACTTGTCGGCTGTGACTCATAGGAGAAGAGTAAAGCCAAATTCGAGCTATCCACACGGAGTGAAGCTTTTAACTACGACATGATTGCCTTCTATTGAAAATGAAAGAAAGAATAGATGAGAAAAAATTTTCCTTTGAGAAGTACAAAAAAGAACAGACGGGAAAATCATTTTTTTTTAGGAAGTATAAGGTGGAAAAACTGAGAAAAAATTTTCAACTTGTAGTAATAGAAAAAATAGACGAGATGATTTTTTTCTATAAAAACTTAGAAAAATAGACGATACGCATTTGTACTATAGGTGATGAATAAAGAACGAACGAGACTAACTTTCCAGAAGATAATGAAAGAAAGTAGACGATACAGATATTTTTCATGCGAGGTTAGAGAAAAACAGGTGAGACAAAGTTTTTCTATTCTAGGGAATGAAAGAACAGATCAGACAAATTTCATAAATAAGTTTAAAATGAAAGTATTGATGAGACTAGATTTAATGAGAAGTAAACGAAAAGAACAGACAAGTTTTAATTGAGAATTGAAAGAAAGGAGAGACGAAACAAGTTTTCCTGAAGTAAGTGAAGTGATGGATAAACCAGACGATTTTTCTGTAAAAAAAATGAATGAGACAAGTATTTTCTATTAGGAGATGGAAAAAGAATGGACCAGATAGGTTTACCCTATGAAAAATGAAAAAAAACCATAACACTTTATTTCTGTTGGAGTGAAAAGGAAGAACAGACCAGGAATTTTTTAAGGGACGTGAAAAATAGAATAAAAAATAGAAATTTATTTTTAGTAGAAGAAAAAGTGTAATCAAAAAATCTGATTAAAAAGTCTGATTTCTGATTAAAATTTACAAGGTAAATGTCTGCTGCACGAAGTAGAAACAATGAATATGAACGCAAATACCCTCCAATGAGATTGGAGAAAGTACAAGATGAAACTACTGATGTCTGAAAATGTTATAAAAGAAAAATAACAGATTCAAAAAAAGTGTTGCAAGCAATGCCACTTCAAACCTCATTGGGTTACTCTCACTCATGATATTGACAGCAAAATCAAAAGACTTATTGCTTTAGTATTCACATAAAATTGAGGCATGATGACCTGCGCGGAGCAGCGACCATGCGTCGGTGATGAGATGAAAATCGTTGCCGCGTGCTAATGGTTTCTGCAATCCAGCTGCGTTTGTAGACTCTTGAGTTATATCCACGCAGTACTTTGTGTCAATAGTTTTGGTGCAAGCGAGCCTATCGTGGAAACCAGCAAAGTTGTCGGCAATAAAAACTACTCGTTGCTACTACAGTGCATCCCACCTTGTCCCATTATATTAGTAGAGTCGCCACTACCAGTTCAACTACGCTCAGTGGAGTTCCTTACAGGAATTACTGCAGCAGTGCGTGCTCGGCCATTGTGTTACGGATACGGTTTGGATACGTTAAATGCGCTGTTCATTTCTAGTATAGTAAGTTTAGCATTGAAGTGAAGGAGTGCCTTCACTACTACAATTTCAGCATCAAGTTCTGAGAGATAGGTTCTGATTAAAATGCCGAGAAAAAAGTTTTTATTAAACAGCACACGGGTTCTTCGAATTGAATTCCATCTTACAATTCCTTTAAAACTTCAAACCTCGAGATACATTTTGAAAAATTTTGCAGGTTTCCATGCGAGAGAACGAAAAGAAATGTTATTGTTTTACTGCAAGGGTCGACTGCGCAAGGTAAAATATGTTGAAAAAAGAGCTTTGTTCCTCATTTGCTACCGCTTGCAGGTTTATTCTGCGCACCTCCACCCCCTCTTGCCTCGCGCTCACTGCCTTTGTTTCCAGTTTCTCTGAAATACTTTGTAGTCTAAGTTTTTGTCGCTAAATGCTTCTTTGTTCGAAGCAAAACGTATGGGTGACCTCTGTTGTACCCAGCTCCCTGAGCGGCAATGCCGGTGTTGCTGCATCCACACACCTGCTTCTGCGGAGCTGCTCTGTGCAGGTAGTATTGTATTGCTGCTATTTATACCGTGCAGCTGTTCTTGCGGCTGCCACTGCACAACTACTGCACCACTGATCTCGAGCAATAGAAACTGTAAAGCTGCTTCTGCGGAGCTGTTCTCTTGAGCTGCTGTCGCGCAGCTGCTCCTGTACGGCTGCCAGTGTACGACTTATACTGCACAGCTGCCCCTGTACAGCTGCTACTGCACGACTTATACTGCACATGCCCCTATATAGCTGCCACTGTACGGCTGCCACTGCATGACTTATACTGCACATGTCCCTACATAGCTGCAATTGCGCTGATTCCACTGTGCTGTTGTTCTTGTACAACTGCTACTGTACAGCTGCCACTGCACAATTGTCCCTGCACGCCCGATCGTGCACAGCTACCCCTGCGCAGCTGCACCAGCTGCTGCTGTCGCACCTGCTTTGACATGTTGTGAAAACTTAAATATATTTCCGGTTAAGCCTACCCCTGCTTGTATCAAAACTCTTTTGTTTGAAATGTTTTAACCGTTGGCATATGAATTAAATAACATCCACCGCATACATCTACAAACATGCACAATTTTTGCCTAATATGTTTATTCAGACTTCGAAGTTTGCGAAAGTTTCTTATTACGCAGTATTATTTATTGACGAGAGGAAACATTGCGATGAAAAATTTAAAAAGGATAAATAAGTTGGTCGTTGAGAAAGAGGAGGCTGTCACTGCAGAAGTGCTGCGACACAGAAGTTATGGAGACGTCAGCTGTCGTGATATGACAGCTCATAATTCAATACACTCCTTCATTCCCGGTGGATCGCAGGCTCAGCATCGGATAAAGTTGCTCCGATGTCACCACGTTGAGGTGTCGGTGATGGTCAAATAGAAAACAGGTGACTAACGAGCTGTAATTAGTAAATGTTATCCAGAAATGCTATCTATAAATTTGGTGTTTTGTTACGCTTCAGTGACATTAATTTAAGTTTTTGGCTGGGATGATCATTAGTGGAGTGTTAACAGTTGCCGGCGCGAAACAGAATAGTGAGTGTACAAAGGAAAGTTACGTGGACTCTAAACAGAAAAAAATCACTCACATGAATGTTAAACCTTACAGGGCAACGTTGTGTTTGCAGTAAGGTGTCACTTCATCACACCTTACATATGATGATTATCAGAATAGGTGAAGCGATAGAAATGGGCGAAAAGAAATTTAAAGCAGGTTTTTAGCTTGGCATGCTTCTACACAGAGAACAGCTTATTTCTATTGAAGTCGATGCATAAAATGCGCAACATTGGTTTTCAAATATGTTGACCTAAATATCTTCGATTGGTGAATCTACATGGGTGTAAGACCAAGCATGTGAATATTTAAATAAAAGGATAAGAGAAAGAATAAAAATTTATTTGCAAGGTCAAGTTCTTCTGATTTAAGAGGGCTTACAAGTACGTGACCAAAAAAGACATCTAAAGACACGTTGATGAAGAGCGACTCAGAGGACAGTCTTCACTTTCATTGACACCTGAGCGTGGGCTTCAGCAGCAACTGTTGATATTGCTGAAAGTAAAATGAGTTGTGTTGATGATTCTGCATCTCAAACTAAATGGTCGACTTGGGGAAAATTGTGAGATAACTTTTTCGAGCACACAAAGTACCTAGAAACTAGCTCAGAATACTTGGCTCTACCACACAAAAATTTTGTAAAGTTTCCCTTCCTGAATAATGTTGGTAAAAAAGGTTCCCAGGAATCATAAATGAGTAAGGATTGTTGCACAAGGATAAAACATTTTACCAAACGCTTTGAATCTATGAGATAAACATTTACGCTGAAAGGATGCCATCAAAATTTCTTTCTAAATATTGATAGTAATGATTTATAATCTATTACTTGCAAATTGTGTACATTTGAATAAATGTACTCGTTAAAAGAGATAAACAAATTCTGTACTTAATTGAAGATTTGATTTGACATTATGTATTGATAACTGTTGTTGTACCTGAAACAAAAAGACTGAAAACAAATAAACTTTAACCTTGAGTGGGTTTCGAAAGTTTACATGATTGAGAAACAGGTATTCCAATTAAAACTCTCAAACCACTGTCGTTTGCTTCTCGTCTAGTTTTTATTTCTGAACTTTTCACAAGCATCGATGCAAGAGCTCAATGACCACAACGCAATGAAATTATGGTTAAAAATAACAACTTGCTCCATAATCCAATATATACGACGTTTTTAAGCCTCCCTAACAGCAACAAAAGCGTTCCAAAGAGAAGGAAGAAGGCCCCATTTGGGATGGAAGCGAAATCTATACACAAGGCACACAGAAACAGTAATTCGAGAAAGAAATATACGGAACAAGATAAAAGTTGAGGAAGAAAATAGTAGGTGGTGAAAAACAGGACAGCAGTTGACCAAAATAAGATGGAACAAAACGAAAAATGCTATTCTATTTCAACAAAAAAAAGGCCTACCTAACCTTCTACTCGGGACCTCACATATTCCCCTTGGGAGGGCTAATTTCCATAGATACAATATTTGTATCCGCCTGAGAGAAGTTATTTTGTACTAACTCGTGTACTCGTGCACTTAATGTGCACTGGCGTATTGAAATTGAAATTCACTAAAGTTAAACGATGGATGGCTGTGACAGGAAAAATTTCGTATGTAATCTTTCAGGACGCACTTCAGCATAGGGTTTAAGGCCTTGAATTCGAATTGGTCTGAGAATGTTTATTTTATTTGCTGGGGAAGTTTGTTTCGAGGTTATGCAGTTCACAAGGAATGTTAATTACCAAAATAACTAAATTTCTGAATCAATAATGCATTTGAGTGACGATGACATTAGGTCAATAATGACGTGGGCCCCTAATAGTCAAGGTCGTTTCCCTTTTCAGGACGGACGCTCTGATTTTTTACGAGCAATGTTTTGGAAACCAGTGCAATAAAATATGGTTTTCGCCGCTTAGCGTGCTCATCAAATATCTTTCGAGAAGAGCTACAATTTTTTACTAACCCTACTTGACAGTTCAGTCGTGGTTTAGCAAGATACATGCAAATTCTGCTTAAAACTTTGCACGGAGTTGTTGTAAAGTTTTGAAGCGCGTTTTTTTTTATGGTTGAAGAAGCTTGTTGTCCTGTGCTCGTCGTAGCCGTGTGGTTAAAGAACTCGCCCTTCCGTGAAGGTGTCGAGTGGATAGGGGAAAAACTCAAAGAACAATACCCACTTTACCCAGGTGTTTGAAATGGGTCCCGGTTTTGACCGGGAGAAACCGTCATGGAGTCCTGACATTAGTTATAAGGCATCTGAAAAAACAATGTACAAAGAGATATGTATCAGGCTAGATTGGGAATAAAACAAACTGAGATGCCTATGTTTGTTTGTTTGTTTATTTGTTTGTTGTGTTTGTTGTTGGTATCCCTAACATACCAAAATCAAAATTGCTTGCGTCATCGCTGCGATTTTATGATATGTTTTAAAATATTTAAGCACCCTGCTTTTAATCCCATTTAAAACCATGACTGAATCTTTGAGGAAATAAAACAGACACAGTTGGAGAATGGAATGAATATTCACCTAAACACAAACGTTTCGGACTTTGAATAAAACTTGAACTATGAAAAACTATTTCAAGAAACCATTGGCAATTCCACTGCTGAACGATTCGCTTTATTTTCAGTGGTGTCGAATAATCTGCAAAATTCTAAAATTCAGAGGTCAGATGCGTTGGAGACTGAATCAAAAATCGTTGTGGGCTGAATTTTCTTCGAGACAGATTTCTGTGACAGGAAAGTTGGAGGCTTCAATAAAATTTAACAGACCTTCTGCTATGAACGCCTGACAAACAGTTGCTCGCAGTGCTGCCAATATGCGAATGCTGGCAGCTGTCTGACGTGTATCTATACACAGCCCAAGTACGTATTAACAAGTCAGGCGTCTGACTTCGTTTGAAGTGGGGCTGATAAGTTAAATTATTTTTAAAGTATATGCAAGAATTTATTAGTGGGAAGTGTTTTTCATAGTAGACAAAACGCCAATCTTCAATTGATCTGAGTCACATCCTACGAAAGGTGATTGGCTATATGACAGTTGTCTAGCAGCTGTAGAAGGTATGGCTTTATTGAACAAAAGGGTTCATCATAAAGTACTTTTATTAATTTCTTTGCAAAAATTGTCGAATGGTAATTATGTGCTTTGGAATCCTCATGCCAACAGTTCATTTCAGCGCGGAACAGGGAATAGTTTCGTGAAATCTCGTATGCACGATGTCTCAAAGCGATCATGGCGAATGTTATGTACATTTCGAAAAATATTGGCGAATATTAAGATTCTAACCCCTATCAGCCCGAAAAAAAATTTTTGAGGAGAACCGACATCTCAATTTTTATTCGTTTTCTAAACTTCAACATTTGAAAAAGAATGGGATTTATTGTATTTACATACTATAGCCTCTTGTGTAAATTTAATATTCTGGTGACATTTATTAAGGTATTGAAAATTTGTTCCTATTCCGTTGTATGCGTGTTCAAATACATCGTTTGCAAAATTCATGCTTGAAGTGTGCTGAAAATTCCCCTATCTATCTATCCTCAAAATCATTCAAAAAATTATTGGTGCCAATAAGAGGCACATTGGAAATCATATCTACCCCATCAGTCTGTTTGTAAATCTGATTATTGAACTTGAAATTTTAATTTTTATAAATTAGATCAAGTTCTTTTTTCATATCTCGTCTAAATAGACCAGAGCACACTGATGTTGGCATCGCAAGCATGTTACCTAAAATGTTGCTCATTGCGTTATTCACAGGTACATTGATGCAGATGGATATTACATAAAAAATACACATACAAGGGGAAATTACATTTAAATAACGCGTCAAAGGCATGTGAATTGCTTAAAAACAATTATTCATCTTGCAAGAAAACGCGCAGATGAAATTTAAATGATTTTTGAACGATGAATGTTTTGATACAGCCAAACCTTATGCAGTTCACGAAAAACTGTCATTTCTCCAATTACATTTCGTTAAAGGCCGTCAAGATCAATTAAAGATTAGCGTTTTGTCGATATTTAAAAGCACCTCCCACAAGTAAATCCTTGCATGCACTTTAAAATAAATTTTACTTCTCAGCCCTACTTCAACCGAAGGGAGACATGAGATGTGCGGATGCGTACCTGTGTTGTGTACAGACATACAGCATGTCTCTGCGACAGCTGCCAGCCGTCGTACATTGGCGGCATTGTGCTTCAGCTTGTCAGGTGTTCACAGCACGGAGGTCCCTCTTTGCACACAGCAGCCAAATTAGATTGAAGCCCAGTTCTATTATTAGGGAAAACTCAACGATGATCATTCTTTTAGCACTGATTACTTTGAAACCTGAGATTCAGCCCACAACGCATCTGACCTCTGACTTTAATAACCTTTGCTCATTTTTAGACACCGTCTGATTTTAATGCATGTGATTCAGCGGTAACATTGTCGATCGTTTCTTGACGTGTGTTTTTTTTCGTGTTAATTAGATTTAATTCTTTTTGGATATCAGTAGCAGCTGAGATATTAAATGAAAGCTTTATCGCAAAATTAAAAAGTAATGGTTTTACAAAATTAATTTTATGCTCAAAATGCTATTGTTATTGGCTGTTAAATATCAATTTATTACTGTATCGGATTTGTAACAATGCACGTGCTTGTGGCAAAGAAATCGTTCAAATTCTTAAAAATATTTTGAATTTCATCAGAATTTTTCAGTACACTGAATTTGTTTCCAAATAAAGTCCTATAAGTTTGCTTTTAGCAGAGCGTTCAAAGTGACACGGATGACTCTTGCTACCCTAAAAGTAAGATTTCGTAAAAATCAACCTACATCACGCAAAAAGGAACACTTGACCTCTCTGAGAAAAAATTAATTGTATAAACATCAGACGAATTTCAAAAAACAACTCCCGAATGAACTAAAAAATTTAGCCGAGCACAGAATTTTTCTAATTTTCAGCGCCAGCAGCAGACAGAAGGTTTTACACTTGTGAAAGAGTGAGAATGACCCTAAGTCCGGCACAATAACTCGAAGATGAGCACTAAAACCTCCAGAGAAAGAAGGAGACAGGACTCGAATGTCTGCAGAGAGAGGGGAGCTCAGCCCTAAGGTTCCCTGGGAAGTAACAGCCGATGGAGTTTACAAGATGTCCGCGCGAGATTACAGTCGTAAATTGGTCCACAGACTCCCAAAAATCCCGACAAAATGGTGACCGTGAAGGTTGAAAAAACATATGAAGCCGCACGTCGTTTAGGGATCTGGATCACAGATTTTAGAGTGGGATCACTGATGTAAGTTCTGGAAGACTGCTGTGTGAGTTGGATGACGGATGTAAGTTCTGAATGGGAGATGGAAGAGCTGACAGATGCAAGTTCTGGATGGCAGATGTTAGAGTTGGATGAAAGATGAAAGTTCTGGTTGATAGATGTTAAAATTAAGTGATAGATGCAAGATATGGGTCACACATGTTAGAGTTGGATGACAATGGCAAGTCCTGGATGACAGATGCATGATTTGGACGACAGATGATGTGGCTATAAGATGACGGATGCTAGATCTGGATGATGTTCGAGAGGAGTAATGGTTGTAGATTTTAGATGACAAATGCACGAGTTAAAGGATAAGATTAGAAACAAGATGGAAGGTGTGGGAACAGGATGGTAGGTCTAGGAACAGATGGTAGGTGTGGGAACAGGATGGTATGAGTAGGAACAGATGGTAGGTGTGGGAACAGAATGGTATATGTAGGAACAGATGGTAGGTGTGGGAACAGATGGTAGGTGTGGAAACAGGATGGTATGTGTAGGAACAGATGGTAGGTGTGGGAACAGGATGGTAGGTGTAGGAACAGATGGTAGGTGTGGAAACAGGATGGTATGTGTAGGAACAGATGGTAGGTGTGGGAACAGGATGCTATGTGTAGGAACAGATGGTAGGTGTGGGAACAGACAGTAGGTGTGGGAACAGTATGGTAGATGGAAGAACAGGAGAGCAGACGTAGGAACAGGATGGTAGGTGTAGGAACAGATGGTAGGTGTGGGAACAGGATGGTAGATGCGAGATCATCATGGCAGGTGTGGGAACAGGATAGTAGAAGTGGGAACAGGATGGCAGAGATGGAGGCTTGATGCAGAATATAGGCACGTAAATGTTAAAGAAGCGAAATGAGAACATACTGGACACATAATGTGTCCAAATTTGCATGAGTGTTTTAAGAGTCTGAATTGATTTCACATCACTCCACTCTCATTTAGCATACAAACTCCTCAAGAGGCAATAACATATGCCTTGAGTGGACATTACTCGTTAAATAAGCATAAATTGACTTTGGAACTTTGTGCAGTAAACAGTGTTCTGCACGTAAGAAGCGTTTAAATAAGTAGACAGTAACAAGACTGCAGACGATAAACAGTCTACCAAAAGCAAATGCTGCAAGTGCTGTTAAAGATAATTATTTCGCAGCATACGGTGTTGCAGCATGAGTTCTGAAGATAAATTTTTCCAGTCGCTTCCGAAACAGGAAATTTTTTAGTTGTGAGATCACTCATGATAGAAACTCTTATGTTCACAAATGTTCGCTACTGATGAGTTCCAAGCTAAAGAAAAGCCGAAAGAGAAAATTTCGAAACATGGAGTACTTTTAGTATCATTGGTCGGTTTTATTCACAGCTAGAGTATTCAAGGTAAACGCTCCATCCGAATATTTTCAATACATGCTCAATTACTGCTTCATTGGATATTGAATTCACGCTCCATATACTTTCGAATCCATTGTTTTCCGTCTCTGTGAGAGGTAGATAGAGAAAACTACTAAACTTCACATAAAAATTCCGGTCAATTTTCATTCATCATTTTAAGGATAGAATGTGCTCGAAAAGCAAGTTATCTCAGAGATAATTCTAGAAAACATTTTACCAACGTTCATCTCGGTGCAATCTTGGCACACAGAGTAACTAGTCCGGAAAGCAATGCACTTCAGCCTCTCGGATTGTCACAGTTGCCACCCAGCACAAAAGAGCGCTCAGTCTCAATGAGTCCCTGTTGGTTCGTTGTCCTCGTGTTATTCCTCAGCAAACTAGGCAGGGAAGTGCCTGGTTTGAAGAGGCAAGTTGTCGGCTGTCACTGGCAGGGACACCAAGCGGCGTTACTGCATCCGAGAGCTGCCCTGTAATTACAGGCACCAAATCCCCGGCAAATGAGTGGGGCTGCGAAAGATGCCCCAGCACAATCCTCCTGATCCTCATTATTGGCTTTATTATGAGCTTGTGAGGTTCTGTGGGGAGCTTCGGAGAGAGGAACAGGATCTCAGCAGAGAAAGGAGACGGCGGTAACGGCAGCTGCAGTGGAGGTAGTGTGACGGCGGTAACGGCAGCTGCAGTGGAGGTAGTGTGACGGCGTTAACGGCAGCTGCAGTGGAGGTAGTGTGACGGCGGTGACGGCAGCTGCAGTGGAGGCAGTGTGACGGCGGTG